>VZTL01074262.1:32034-42385 GCA_013400535.1 Scopus umbretta | reverse complement strand
GATACTCAAATTTTCAACATCTGTTTACCCTGAGAGCAGATTTATGCAAACTTTATGTTAACAGACCCCAGAAAGAAGGTATATAATGTGAGCTAATTCAGTGACAAATAATCATTCTATGAAAAGCAAATTCACATAAATCGACAAATCTGAAAAGTTTCTGTAGGAACTCTTACCATGAAGGTATTCCAAAGGATGTTCTAATTATATACATCACACAGTACTGCAAGTCAACTTCCAGGGAAAAAAAAAAAAAAACAAACCCAAAAAACCCCACAAAAAAACCCCAAACAAACCAAGAAAACACCGCAACAGAAACAAAGTCTCACTGCACAATAGTGTTGCCTGAAGCAGCAGGTCTCAGGTGAAATTCAACATTAACAGTGCCACACTGAGAAGCCGCTACTATTGCTTCTCTACACTTCAGTCACCTGGGGACGAAAGGCTGCGCTTTGAAGACAATGCCGTGGGATTGTAAACATAACCTCTTACAAAAGTGCCTGGAAACAAGCGCAATATATGGTCTCTGAGCAGTCTCATGGCAATCATTTCTAATGGACTGCATATAATTAATACCACTACAATTAAACACCGTAAACATCAGTAAGAAACAAAATATCCTTGCAAATAGCAAACTGACTTGTAAAAACATATTAAAAACACACAGAGGCTTTGCAGTTCATGACTGTAAGTGCAGGAGAAAAGAGGGCTTTTTGCCATTTCTAAAAATATGGGAACAGGAGAAACAATCAAATAATCCTGCCACAGAGCCACAAACTATTACCTTGATTACTTTGCTGAAAGAACAAACTCAGTTTCATTGTTTATTCAATTTAATTTTTTGATATCATTGTATTTCTTCATGAACATTTAGGAAATATTAATTAAGAATTTTCACTGTCTGTCACCGCTGTTGTAATTCATAGGTGCTGGCATTTTAGCAGTTGTGCAAAAGAGATTCATCTGAAAAATGAGCTTTGTGATCTAACGCTATAGAACTATTGCTAATGTTAAAAGAGGACCAGTCTGCTGCAAAGTGCAAACCAATCTGCTGTTACAAGAAAGATGACCAGCAGGTTTACAGGAGTTCCACGTGGCTGACTCTTTTGTGATATTATATTGGTGGGACTTAGATCTAACCCTGAATTCAGAAAGCAGAGCACATATGCTAACTTATTTTGCTTCCAAAGTTTTTTCTATTTGCGATAAGCTATCCACAATTCCCATAAAGAAAGCAAACAAAAACTGAAAAGCGTGATTTTATACCAGCTCACGTATTTTCAGATAAAACAACTAAATCAGTGTCCTAGCTTTTTGAACAGATGACATTTTTCATTCCAATACTATGAGGGAATTACGCATCACCTTTTTCCTCACCACATGACCAGAACTAATGTGGATGTGCCATATATTCCATCTGTGCAGCAGCAACAGGCATGATGCTTCCTGAAGTACAGAGTTTACTACAGATGCACTACCCAATTTCCAAGTTAAAAAAAAAACTGATATAATTCATACGACCTGCTCCTACCCACAGACTTTTGTAGAGGTAACTTGTAAGTGGGCTGCAGACCAGAAGAACTGCTCTAGCAGTGCCAGCTCCTTTTCAGGAGCCAGCTTTCCCAGAGAGCAAAGAGGAGTTACTTGTATGCTTTTTGCATGTGCAAGAGATACATGACCGGTGAAAGACAGCAGGAAGGACCATCCAACTCCATTAGAACAGTTTCGCCAGTCCACCTCTGGCAGACACAAACACAACTGCCTTGTAATCTTCCTTGTCTTCATTCCCATTCCTTCCTGCATTTTCCTTTGAGAATATTAAATGCCTTATTAATTTGAGTTCCTTATTAGGTCCATTAGCTGTCTAAAGCAGGTGACATTTTACTTTGTTAGCCTGTCTCCAAAGAGACATTCCATTTGTAAACAAAGAATGACATCTTCTAGTGTAGGTTGGAAAGCAAAAAGCAGAGCAGAGCTCTCTAACACATCTTTTTTAAAACAGTTCAAAGCTTTATTAAAAATGGCGACTCTTTTTTTAAGCCTTCATCATATAATCATATTCCAAAAACCTCCTTCCTTTGAAGGCACATGAAGAGCAGACAAACAGAAAGACAAATCAGCGACCGATTTTTAAAAATTGCCGGTGAAGTTCTAACAGCCCCTAGCATTTCAGTCTCATACGTGTACTGTTGAAGTATGCTGCCAAAGCACAGAAATGTGGCGGCTAGTCAGGCAAGAGCAAAATGAAGTTAACTGGATCAGTCAGTCCTGCTATGGCTACGCAGAACCATTTCTCAGCCATGACACTGCACAAATCACATGAGAGCTCAGCAGCCCAGAGACATGCAAATAACTGCAGTTACCCAGGGAAAAGACCTTCACCCTATCCCTGTACTTCCAAAGTTGCCTGACAAAGGTGATAGGCAAGCCTTTTTCCTCACTATTTTCTTCACAGCAAGCAAAAAGTCCTGGGAACAAAGCAGAAGCACCTCCCGAGTCAGAACACACCAGTCTTTTGAGGACTCTTTCAATGTGTTCCCTACCTTTTCATCAGGGCATTGCTTCTACAGTTTGCCTCCCTTGCTGCTAGCCAGGCTTTAACATAGATGTCTTGTTAAAGTTTCATTCCCTACAGAAACAGTAAAAACAAAAATTAAACAAAATACACATTTGTTGAAACTTACTACACACTCCACTGCACCAGGCACATTAAATGACCATTGTGAATTGTTGTAGGACTCACTTGCTAAGACATGGTTACATGTCACTTAACTATTAAAAAGGTATATGAAACCAGATTTTAAACTTAAGAAACAAAATATCAAGCTTTACACTGCACTGATATTTTAAGAATGCAAACAACATATAATGCTTTAAAAAACCAAAATAAATCAAGAATGGTTGACCCAGCCACTTCAAATTATTTCAGCTCTTCCACTATTTTCTGATGATAGATAACTTCCATGTCTATTCATAGGCGTTTGCCAGCTATGAAAGTGCTCTTTTAGCTCAATAACCTTTCACAGTCTACTTCAAAACATTGTTCCTCTTTGCAAGATTCTGATTCTTAAGCAGATCCTTCTTACCCCACAACCAGCAATACACACGTACTCTTCCATCTAGCCACCTTATTCCAATTCCCCATTCATGCAGCTAGTGTTACAGTCTTCTTGCCATTTACTGTCACAATAATTTACTGGTTTTCTTCAGATATGGTAAACACTAGCATGACGACTTTTAAACACTGGTGTGACCACAGACAGCTTGAGCTTGTGTTTTACACCGAAGCATGTGCAAGCCAGGCAGCCTGTGCTACATTTAAGAATTTTGAAGCAACAGCTTTCCGCCACAGGTCTGAGGAGAATACCTCACTGGAGACACTCGCAGACTTCAATCTCCCAGAACAACTCATTAGCATCAGCAAGGCTGTAGTCAAATATAAACTTTGTCTAAACTAGGTTCTATTTGCCAAGACTTGGAGAACACTCTTAGAAGATTACTGTGAGAAGACTTCAGAAGACAAAGTGTAACATAAGCAAGGTTGGGAAGAAACATATCTCAGGAGAGTTTATGCATACCATGAAAGATCTGCTTCCACTCCTGAAGTGGAAAAATTGAGGGGGGGAAAAAAAAAAACAAACAACAAAACACCCTGCACTAGAGTATAGAATTATTTTTTGGGAGCACAAAGCTCAAGGCTCTGTTCATAACCACAACGTATGAGCAACTTGTTTCAGATTGTGCAGGAGCAATCAGCAGTGTTTGTTCATTACTCCTACAGCGAGGAGTGGGGGGGTGCCACCCTAGAGATCGAATCCAGCCCCTGGTGCAAGTCTTTCTAATCCATACAGCACTACGGACTAGTTAGTACCAGTTAAAGTCAGTTACTCTCTGGTTAATGACTTTGAACATTTTTACACAAAGAGAGCGTACAGCAGTAGCACTACATATTTTTGTCTAATGATCTGATCTGTCATATAAAGTTCACAGGAATGTCAGAAATTGTAATTTTAGGGATCACCTGCAGACCTCAAGCACAGCTGCAAAAAGTCTAAGTAATAAGCAGCATTAACACATGAATAATTTCCCCATGGACACCTCAGAAACCGTCTTTCCTAGCCAACTACCTGGAAAGACAATGAGGAAGGATAAAGGAAAGAAAAGGAAAAATACACATTTACGCATCACAAGGAACACAGTGAGAACCGCTGCCAGCATACTTGCAGCTCTGTTTCATAGTACTTGCAGCTTGTAGGATATATTTGCAACTAGTTTGTTGTCTTCCATCTATCAAGTAAAAGATGTACCTGTTCAAGAAACAAGGTGCAAAGGACCTTCGTTATTACCCCAACACAACCAGAACTTCTTATAGCATTTTTATTTTTTAGAAGGACATTGCCTACGCTTTTTCTTCACATTTCTTTTCTTGACAAAGGATCTCTAAGGGGCACCCGGGAAACAGAAAAGTGCTGCATAAGAGCGCAGGGACAGAACACAAGACTATGAGTTTGGGAGCAGAAAATAGGAACGCGGGCCAAGAACTGAGGGACAAGCAGATTTGTTCAGCAATGCCTAGGAAGAAAGAAAAATTAGGCTTAAATTCAGAGACTAATCTAGATTCAGTGGGATCACTACAGTCAGTGAGCAAGAACCAGCCATCTAGAGTACCAAAGCTCAGAGGAGGAAGCAAAATAACTGGCAGAGAGAAGGCAGGAAGGAACAGGCTTCACCCTGAGCAAGAGAGCAGGCATTTTTTCACATCTACTATACTTTCCACCATCACTCACCAAGTCTTCCATTTATTTGTTCTTTATTGCTGTTTTTAGTCTCCATAAAATAAAACCATTTACTAAGAGGGTCTAACAAGGCACAGGCTGCTTTGGTGTTCATTACAGTTGTGCCACAGCAAAATCCCACGATATTCAACCCTGACTACAAAAATTCAGGAAAGTGACGTTCAAGTATCCCAGAGGGATTCATGACAGAGACAAATCTTAACAAGGCCAGCTTTAAAACTTGCACTTTTCTTTCTAGATTACAGTAGTTATGGCCAAAAAACACAACCAAAGAATGGGAACGATTTCTGAAGTACAACTGTGTTTGTAGGGAAGGATGCAGAAAACAATTTCTAGCACATGACAGGGGGGGGGAAGCCAAGGTAAGCTCTATAAAATGTAAATATTACTTCATCAAACACAGTTCAGGAGGGTAATAGGTCCATGTTTTTGTACTACTACTTATTATACAAGAACTTTTTAAAAGAAGAAGTTCCCCAAACAGAATGTTCAGTATTTCTTTGGCACAGTAGATAAAGGCAAATGAAAGCAGCAAATCTTCCAATATTGAGCTTCAAACCCAAAAATCTCTCACTGAAAATGTCAAAGTGCATCAACCAAGACTGACAGAAGCAGCCCGCTTTCACCTAGCCGTGTTTGGACACACATGCCAACCTCGGTTTAGTTCTGAAGCTATTCTCTCCCCAAATTAAAGTTTTGAATTCACGGTGTGGTGGAGGGAAAGACAGGTGGGAACTGCTTCTAACAGTTTTTGCTACATTTGAAAATACTCTTGAATTGTGACTTAGAACACTTGACATTCTTTTTTTCTCTGGCCAGCAAAAAATGTCCTGCAAGGTAAGAAGACAGAACCCACCCATGCTGCAAACTCTAGACACCGAGTGGACGACGTGCATAGACTGCAACCGCAGGGCTGTAACTGCTGTTTGCAGATGATCTACACCACACTGGAAAGGTTTCATGGAGAGATAACGCTGACTAATACCTCCCTCATCTAGGAAATCTCTACATCCAGTTAACAAAATGCTCACCATCCACCCCACAGAAAAAATAAGTGTGAATGTACAGCTACCAGTTCAGCTACAAATATATCCATCAGCTAACAGATATTGCTGTGACAGTCTTCCAGCTAGGTTAGCTAGCAAAGCAGTATAAAGCAACATTCGGGTGTCCCCCCCTGATAATCACAGCAAATTAGCTGAAGTGCAATGACATGCTAACTACTGCTTCAGGATTCCAAAACCAGCTCAAAATACCTCGCTGTAACATAGAGAAGACGTATCTTAAAACCCCTTCCCTGCCTTTTGGACCAAAATTATTAAATAACCATATCCTTAAAAAGAAAGGCTGGGGCGTATTGAGTCAGGGAGAGCCACCTTATGTGCCAAATATTACGAGAAAAATACTCACAGAAGGGTTCACCCCTGGTGCTCTACATAATGAAGTCTCACTGTCCCGAACAGGAGTTCAGCATACAAGGTAACTCCAAAGTTGTAAAATTTGTTAGAAGGCTGCTCCTGTACCGGGATTTAGCTGACAGCACTGTGCTGAGCCTGATGACTTTTGCACTTGCAGGATCTGGACAGCATTGCCTCTCTCACTGTAATTTTACAGTCAAAATATCATGCAGACAAACTTGCTGACATATAGAAGCTATTGGAATTGGACCAGATCCTGATCTCAGTTGTAAAACTGAGAATAATTCCTTAAGCCCACAGGTTTCCTCTGAAGCTCAAGACAAAATGAAAACTCAAGCGTCCAGCCCACAATCCCCTTCTCTCTGTTTGCATAATGCTTGCACACAAAAAAACCTGGGGGTTTCCTCTTGGGACTTCTCCTTTTGCACATACGTACATACATACACCACACTCACTACTTGTCCACTCTTATTTCAGATGGCTAAATTGAAATAATTTCATTAGCATGAATGACTTTTTCCTGACCCAAAGTAAAAGTCGTCAAATTTTAAAGTAAAAATTAAATAGTGAGGATATAATTGGCTAATTTACTTCTAACACTCCTCCTTACTCTTTGTGTCCTATTTTTATATCATAGTTCCTTCTTCTTTCACTCCGCACCCACTGTTATTGCTTACTGCAGTTTCACTCTATTTCAGCCTCTACAGTAACCCTGTATCTAATACATGAAAGTACACTTTGAAAAGGTAAAAACACGCCACTTAAAAGAGTAGGACCAACACTTCCTGAAGTTTTTCATTTCCACTTTTCTCCACAATTTCCTCCTGGTACTGTTTCTGAGCTCTTTAGGGAACTACCAATGACTATTTCTGCATCATAGCCTGCTACTAAAATGACTGCTATAGATCAAACCTTTCAGCATCATTGCCTCACATAGCCTTCACAGTACATTTTAATTTTGACTCTATAGTCTGTGGGCGCACTTTATAAGCATACATACATCAGCGGAGTATTTCCAGATCAGTCATAGACCAACCTTCCAGACGAGGCACAGACTAAGCCTGAACTGAAGGACAGGAGAAAACATCCAAGACTTATTATGCAATACAGCAAAGAACCTCCTTCACTTGAAGTAATTACTTGGTCAGTACCACTGTTAGAAATAGCTGATTTTAAGTAGTTGAACAGTGGTGATGCATTCACTGTTTATATATATATTCATCTCCCTACCTGTTACCTATCCTCAGTTAAAGCAAGGCATAACTGGCTTTTGCGTGCAGAAGATTTGCAAGGATTTGCTGCTTTTAGTATGGTATAAAATTTCTATCATGATTTGTGCCCGCAGTCGCAAATATTATTTACATACAGGGCTGATATATAAGGGAATAGATGCAGGGCCTCTTCTGCGCTCCTGGCTAAGACCACCCAGCAAGGCTACAGCAGAAGGATGAGGGGTGCAAGTACAACTCAGCCCTCTAAAACACACCTCTACCCTTGCTTTCTGTGCAAGCTCAACCTAAACTTTCTTCAAAAGTGCCGAATCTTTACAGGGGGTTTTTGTGGCTTGTTTTTGGGTAGGTTTTTTTGGTGGTGGTGTGCTGGGGTTTTTTTTGGCGGGGGGGGAGGGGGGGGGGATTGGGAAAGACTGGGGGGGCAGGCTGAGGTTGGTTTGATTTTTTTTTTTTGAGAATCAGCATTAAAAAAATTTGAAATTTCAACACATCACAGAGAAGCCTGATTTAAATACTTTCATTTTAACACAGAAGAGACTCATACTGGAAATACACCAATCCACATAAATTGCATCACGCTTTGTTACAGCACTTAAATAGAAATTATTTTGGTGTCGTCTTTTTGGTCCATTCCCCCTCCTTTTAAGAAGTATCACAGTTCTTTCCAGGAAACTTCAGAACAAATACCTTAAATCCACAGCTACAGACATATCAAAACGTGAGCTACTGGAACCCTCTGTCAGACAGCAAGATACTTGGAAATCACCAATGCCTCAAACATAATGTTTAAACAAGGTTACAAGGTTACATGAACTTTTTTTTTTAATCCAATATAACTTGTGCAACATTTTAGCCTCCAACTTTTTGGTCATGCCGACACGGTACTTGGAAAACTAAGGTCAAAGTTAAGTAAAGGACAATGAATGGAAATAAGACTTCCTACAAGTCTTCATTTCAGGAGACATTTGAGATTGAGAAAGGTTTTGACGAAGTAGCTATGGTGCTATTCCCTTTCCACAACCTGCTGGTGTTTGACCATGAGTGCAACTGTTCCTACAAGCCACTGTTATAAAAAGCATTGCAGCCTACTATGACTTGCAAAACTAGACTCCAACTCAGTTGCTAGGAAGTATGATGGAAATCGAAAAGGGATGTTGAATATTTAAGTGACGCTGCAAATTTCTTTTTCCAGTTTTAAAGCCTCAGGATTAACAAATCCCATTATCATTATTCAGCTTGGTCTAGATACTGTCTTCCTCTATGGAAGAGTCACAAGACAGTTTTCTCTCGCTACCACACACTATAGCAGGAATTTACCTAGAAGTTAGTAAACTCTTCAATGCAAAATCCTGTATTAGACGCCCTCCTGAGACAGCCTCATTCTCTTTAGAGCACCAGCTGGGCTCTACTCTCTACCTTGCTGCTTTCCCTTTCAAGCACGTATCTCAAACAGGACCAGGTTATTTACATTGTTCCTAATGCTTGACCTGAGTCAGCTACGCTCACCTGAGCCCTATAGTATGTGCCAGGCTATGTCAATATTTATGCTTTTACTAACTAATAATTAACTCTGGCTGCTTAACTACAAAATTGCTAGTATTGCCATTAACTCATATAGAAATTCCATTAAGCACCATACCGGTGTTAGATCCAAGTAAAGCATATAGAACAAGCCGCTCACCAGAAACGTGGACTTGCAACCACGGCGCTACAAAAAAAAGTATGAAAACTCACACGTATGAACATCCTTAATACTGGAAAAACATTTCTAAGTAAGCCTGTATTTAAAAAAAAATGGTCCTAGTGCCTTTTGGCTTACTGCTTGCAGAAACAGATCCTATCTTTTAGTAAATTCACTGTTTAGAAGAGGCCATCGGGTAAAGCCCGTTCCAAAGGAGCAGAAGCTGTTCATAAACTTGAGGAAAGTACCTTGTCCAGCTGGACCCCAATGTTTCTAAAATAAGTAAAACATGTCCATCACGCAAGCTCTTACGGCTTAACCTTTTTTTGTCTTTTTTAAAAAGATGAGAGAAACGGGACACTCTTACAAAGCAAGACTTGTATGCTAGACACACAAACCAGAAATAATCCATTTACTCTCCCTCGACCTTCCTTGGCTAGACTAACTCAATTAGTTTTCCTAAATCACCACAGATACTTGCCAAGATTAAACATTTGTGTTTAATCATTCAGAAAGTGAAAGATTACGTACTGTAATGTAACACGCTTTACGGAAACCTCTAGTTGAGCAACAGTTCCAGAAAAAAATTGTGAAATGAAGTAAGAAGCTGTCCAGAGCACCACGCTTCCACTGGGTTAATTCAAAAAAATTAAACTTCAGAACGAAGCGCCAAGTCAAGACCTCATTTTTAGCAAATCAACGTTCTCAGAGGCGGCACATTACTAAACGCAGCCCGTTTGAAATTGCTCCAGAATAACAGCCATCACTAGGAAGTTATTGACTATTACCATCCCCTGGCCAGCAACTTGCGCGGCGCGCAGACACCATGACGGAACAAAGATAAAAACGTCAGGGCTAATTTTCACCGTCGCGTCCGGCGCAGCGCCTTCACCCGGAGGCACGCAGCAACCCGGGCTGCGGGAGGCAAAGGGAAAAGTCGCGATAAGAACGGGCCACGCACCGAGGCGGAACGCTACCCGTGCCATCCCAGCGGACGCAGCGCCCGCTGCCGCGGAAAACCCGCCGCCTTGCCGCGGGGAGCGCAGCCCTCGGCCGCCCCTCTCGCCGAGCAGCTCTCCAAGCCCGCCAGCGCGCTCCTGCCCTGCCTTTGTAACATGGCAGGTCAGCAGGCAGCGCTCAGCCGGGGCGCAGGCAGCCCGCCGCCCCGAGGAGCGCCTGCCTCCGCCGCCCCGCAAGCCGGGCCGGGGCTGCGCTCCTCCGGCC
>VZTL01074262.1:12355-28850 GCA_013400535.1 Scopus umbretta | reverse complement strand
AAAAAAAAAAAAAAAAGCCAAAAAAAGCGCAGCTATTACTATTCACAGTATTTCCTGGCAGAGGCTGGCTTCCATAGGCAAAACTATTTCAGTTTCTTAAGTATGCAATTTGGGGCTTAATCTGTTCACTTTCTTACCACTTTTATTCCTTTTGAACTCACTTGGCTGTGCTATGTGCATTGCTCATTTACGTCTACAGGGGGGAAAAATGAGTCTCCAAAAGAACCCAGCAGAACGTCTTTCAAATAGATACAGCGTTTATCTGTAACCTTGGTAAAAATAACCGTAAAGATAACGATAATGGATAATTATAAACCGTGTAACTGGCAAAACAACACTCTGCGTTTCAGAGGATGAATTGCCTTACCCTGTCCAGTCACCCACTTTACTGTGCAGTAATGGATCTACATCCGGAGGGTTACGCGATGAAATGGAGCCTTTGGCAAGCTGGAATCACACCGAAAACCAGGCAACATCTTTGTGGGGTTTTTTTATATATGCATATTTGAAAATCTGGAACTTATCCCTTTTGACATAAAGAGACCGTCCCTGCTTGGAATGATTAAATTCTAGGACAGATTATGAAATAATAAAGTATTTAAATATTATGATGCAGCAGTACGACAGTGCAGTTACCCTTCCTTTTACTGCTTCAAGTATAGTATTTCTGAAAAGCTCTTTGCACTCCAGGGAAACTACTTACTATAAATTATAAAAGAGGCGATAGAATATCATGCATACATGCAAAAAAGAAGAGGTTTCAGACCCTTCTCTAGATAAAGAACTTACTGGAGCAGCTAAAAACATGGGGAAATGAAGCGAACCCAGGGCCTGACCCAAAGGCCACTGAACCCAACAGAAGCACCGCAGGGGGGTTCATTAGGTGTCAGAGTCATGCATGTCATGAATTACAATTTACAAAATGCAAATAATGAATTTTATTGTATATGAGTAAGGATAAAGTCTAATTGCAGTGTCTAGGCATTCCACGTGGGTAAATTGAGCAGATTTTTCTCCAGCAGGTAGACTTTCTCAGCAAGGATTTATTGCCAATATTTTTGTGAGAGTTTGAAGTTCCAAAAGCACGGAAAGGCTGGGAAACAAAAAGGAAAGAAAATGTATCCAAAGAAGAGACCCAAATGTTTCCAAGTCATTTCTAGAAATAAAAATCTGATGCAAACTCATTATCATTTCGCTTTCCAGTGCTGCTTTGCTTCCTCAGAATTTCGGAGTGTGCATTTGAGAATTTAGACCGTGCATCGTAAAGTTTCCCTCAGAAAATGCTAAAACTATTCACAAGGCACTGCAGCATTGCAGCAACTATCAAATGTTGAACGATAGGGGACCCACTGGATGGCCATTGGTATTAATAGGTGAGAAAACAGTTAACGGTGTGCTTTGCTGTGTTGCTGTGGGTAGGGGTATCAAGCAAGTGACACCATACCTCTTCTCCTGTTGTTAGGAGACAAATAAGCATGTACAGCTGGAGCATATTTCTGAAATGGCTCTTCCCATAGACACTGGAAGCTCCGAAACAAATATTGGCAGCAGATTTTTTGACAACGGGACAGCAGAAGGGTTGCCTGAGGACGGTCCGAGTCCTAATACATGTACCAAAACCAGCTTGTTGTCTGTTCCAGCACAAACGCGTTCTAAGTATTGCTCTCATCAGTAAAGCGAGGTAACAAACGCTTCTCTCTGTGGAGTAATATCAGGAAGGAAATTCTGCGTGCAGACTCGCCAGCAAAAATAACAGTCTTGGGCTGTAAATGTACACACTGATACTGCTGTTTTGTTGCTCTTTCCAGCAGCCCCGGTACCCTCAGGGGTGAGAGTGAGGACTTAACTGTTATCACTGCTGTTCATGCGTCAGCCTTAAAGGTTCAGGTTGGACTCACCCTCGTCGGCCCATCTGGAGGTGATTGCTGCAAATAGCCGTCTTTTCTCTGAGTCGGTCCAATTCATCATCCAGAGGCACACCAGGTGACCCTGTGGTGCTGTGGGCATCTTCTCTCACATCGGATATAAGCCCACTTTTCTCCACTGAAGATCTCAGTTCCTTAGTTTCTGCACTTATCTTCAAGTCATGCCTAGGCCAAATGATTGCATTCCATGCATCTAAATGCTCCCCACAGTTTTATTTGGCTAAGATACTTACTTCAGGCTCTAAACTCTTGTGTAGTCCTGCTGTTTAAAGTTTTTGTATTTTGTTCTAGAGATCTCTTACATCATGATAGGTTAAGTGAAGTATATCCATCAGTTGACCACTTGTCAGGAGTACCATTAGGCTTAATTAATGTTTGTGGAACACTACTGAGATTCTCAAGGGAAGCAGCTATAGAAGTGCAAAGGATTATAATTAAGTTAAGTTAAAACTATCCCATTTTTGAGTAAATGGCTAACAACACTTAAGCTGAGGTTCTCCGAGCAAAATTAATGTATTTGATCCTTAGACAAAAACATTCTGAAATCTGGGTTTCCATTCACTGCTACCACTGTATGATATGACACATTTTGATTTTTATTGTCCTTTGATATCCTTTGATACATCCAGGTACATCATAACATAGCTTGCTTTAGATCAGGAAACACCACCCAACATATGTAAGTCAGGCTAAAATAAAACAAACCTCCAAAATAACTAAATTAATAAACTCAAAGACAATCCACATCACCATTTGCCTTTAATATATTAAGTATTTGAACCATAAAGCCCATCATTAATATTATGGGATAATTTCCATATTTCTGTATAAGACATCTCATTTACATAAATAGGCATTATCTGGAAATAAAACCAGATCATTAAAATTCAGAAAACTGCCAAGTCAGATTGAGATCAGTCAAGATGTACCAAAGAGATTTGCTAGACTCCCTGTTTGAAACTGTTCTGAGAGAAAAATCACCGCTTTGAGAATACAAGCGGTGCTTCATCCACGTGCCATCACCGAACAGAACAGTTATTTTGTACGGTGAGAAAACATCGGGTCACTCTTCGCTCTAAATGTCATGGGTGGTTCCCAAGAAGATGCATCTGACACATCTGCACTGAAAATCTGACTTAGATTATAGCTGATGTTCTCAGGACACAGCTTTTCTGAAATGCTACAGCATTTCAAAATACTTTTCAAAATGTTCCTGTCTTCCAAAATACTTTCAATACTTACAGTACTTTCAAAACTTTCAAAATTTTGCATCTAGTCAGAAAATACACTGTACAGAAAAGAAAAAGAAGAAAAAAGATGGCACTTCAATGTTTCTATTCGCAAGCTAGATTCATCACTCCTCAACTATTAGCTAGAGAGTCACAGGTGTTTAAAAATATGTCCTGGTTGACCAAAAGAATGCATCTCAGGCCCTGCTGTTAGTGGCTTTAGATCCAGAGTGTTCATTATTAGAATTTTTTCTAGGTAGAAATAAACCCACCAATTTTTAAAAAGCTACAGCTGCAGAACATATTCAAAAAAATGCTGCAATTGCCCTGTTAAGTCAGATCCATGTCTATCCTTTTTCGGTGTAAGATACTTCTTTGAAGTGTAAGTGTAAGCCCACCAGAGAAAGGCGATACGCCGCAATCTACCCTGCTTGGACGATTTTCTTACTAATTGCTAGAGAATGGAGGCTGGCTCAAGTACTGAGTCATGAGGATTGCATCTCAATACAGATATTTTTAGTATCTGTTATTTTATCTTGGGTACTTTTTAAATCTGTATCACTGCCCAACTCCTCTCCTAATTATCTGAAATTCTTTTCTTCTGTAACTGCTTTGGAATGTTCCCTTATTTTCTTACAACAACTGGCCTTATTATATTGGGTCCTAATTATACTCATCTATGGATTCAGTTAGGTAAGAGTGTACTTGTTGAAGATGTGAGAAACAGAGGCCAAACAAAGTAACAGCATTAAATCTCACCGGTGAGTCACTGTGAATATAGGTTAGACCAAACTTCTGCCCTTTTCTGAGCTCTCCAAGGATTTGGTCCTGCTTACCCAAAGGAGCCCCTAACCTCTGCAGACCCCTCCTGCAGTCAGAACTCAAACTTATGTTTGCATTCCGTTGCCATAACCACACGGCCAACTTCAACATGAACATTTAGAGGAGATGAACACTTTCTTAGCAACTGGTCCACAACCCGGAGCTGGCACAGGAGATGAGAGTGAACACAAACCGAAGGACCTTGAGAGTAAAATACAGAACCTGTTTGTTTAACCCAAGCTGCCCCAAAGCAGGCTATGGATAGGCTCCTTCTCACCTGCTTAAGTCTTAAAATCAATGTGCTAACAGCAGAAGAGGGAGAGTGACATATCTGGTCTGATTCATACCTGGGGGAGGCCCCCTGCTGCAACAGTAAGGAGCTCTATATAACGAGGTAGGCAGAGAGAACTGTGGACTAATTAAACTGCTTGATCACCTCCTTGAAAAAGTATGACCAAATTTTGATGTAATGGAAGTAATTCACTCAAGCAACTTTGAATTTGACTCATAATGACAGTAGAAAACTAGCTTAATATACAGCAATTTTTTAAAATCACAGTCTGACTTGTAATACAAAAAAAACCCCAACTTCCAGTGTAAATAATGAAATTGGAGGAAATGTCCTTGGCAAGTCAATTTGTTCCATGCTGCTGATGGTTCCTGTTAGTGACAAGGATTTTTTTCAAGAAGGAAACAACGGAAAACAGATGCAAAAGCATTTACCAGAAGGCCAGGGAATGGCAGCTTTTCCAAAATGTCAAGTGTGCAGAGTCGAGTCAATTTAAAAGAGAATTCATTATTTAAACTGAATCAATTTGACTACAATGAAGCCCTGTTAAGCCATCTCATCCATCCTGCTTCCTACTGTGCTACCCCTTAGAGTCTAAGTCTAAATACTGAATTCTATTTTCAAATACTTCAACTGAAAAATCCCTTACCCAGTCATAGTACCCATTTGCTGCTTTTTAAATATATTTACTGCATCCCTTCCAGGAACTCACCCAAAGAACTGTGCTCACCTCCTCCACATTCCCAACCTCAGCTCTCAACTCATACGAGTTTAATCCCTGGGTCCCCTGTTTTCCCCTTTTCTTCTTTCAGCTTCCTGCTGCTTGCGGTATTTTCCCAGATGCTTTGGGCAATTTCCGTCACTGCATTCATCAAATCCATCTTTTGCCTGCAAATCTGTCCTTCTCATAAAGTCCCTCATATCTTCATCTTCAACAACTTCTCTCTTTTGCTTCGTGCATTGCCTTGTCGTTGCTTGCCTTTGGGGAAAGGAAGGTGACTGAATTTTAGGTCTACAGCTTTCATATGGAAGCTCATTTTCTTGAGAGAATACCCATGCTTACTTCCTCTGGAACCAGTCATCCCAAATTTCTTCATTTCCTTCAAGGACGTGGGCCTTAATGTTGTAATACAACAGCTTATCACCCACAGAAGGACTGCTCAAGGAACCACTGTGCCCGCTATTTGCATTTTCCAGGTCAACACAGATTTGCAATGCTGTCAACATTTTAAAGTGGCAATAATGGATACCTAGTGCTCTTTTTCCTTGATAGCATTATATGAAATGTGGCAAACATCAGCAGAGCCACTGTTGCTCCGAAACCTTTTGTTTCCCACGGGAATGTCTACAACCGTGTCTACCAGTGATAGGCCAAACTGTCACTTTTGGTTTCCAATTTCCACATGGGCAGAGGAACCATTCCAAAACCATCTTTTCCTGTTCCATCTTTTCCTGTTACTATTAAAAACTTAAAGCAAAACCATCTGTGCTAGGATTTACGTAAAGTAAATTTCTTCATTTCTTCCGTTTCATGGAGGAAAAAGAACTCCTGTCTATTAAGCAATAAACCCGATTGCTGTGGGTCTTGCCTGTAGTGGGAATGCATATCAACTTACATGCAAGAGTGTAAAAATCAGTCTCGTTAAACTAGCTCAAAGCCCTAAAATAGAATACTGTTTTAACACTTGCATATAGTCATTCCTATTAAAGGTATGATTTGCAGGAGCTCATAATGCATATAAACAGGAATTAAAACAGCTGAGGTGCACCTAGATTACTCAACAAAATATGTTCAGTGTAACTGATTTTTAAATTGACAGTTAAGAATTCTCTTCTGTAGCATAGTCAAGGCCTTGGAGAAATACGGTCAGTTGGGATATACCACTCCTTTTCTCATGGTGTACTAGAAAAAACACGTAAAACGTGAAGACGCTGAGGCCAAACTAACATCTTCACTCTGCCCATTATACAAAGGGATGTGAACTGAAGTCGATGAAGAATCTCACCACAAAAATGTAGCAGGTGCTAATTCGCTTTTAAGTTATTTTAATAAAACCGGCAACTAACATCAAGCGTGGCATGTAGCTGTTGTTCAGTGGGCATAACAAAAATGCCTTGCATAGACACCTCTCTGACAACAGTCCCAGTCGAAAGGGCAGGTCAAACTGGAAAGGATCCTATGGAAGGTCCAATGAGTAACAATTCATTAATGATAGTTAAATTAATCTTTATAGAGCTGCAGTAATGTAGTATTTCTTAAATTATTTTGTACACTGTCATTTTCTTGTTGTGTGAGGGGAATGACTAATGCACATATGGAAAAATTTGAGGGAGTTCTCAGAAACCGTAATAATTTGCTTGATCATTCATAACCAAATACGTAAAGAACTATTCACCGTATCGCTGTTGCGCAGCTTGTATTAGATCTCCATAGTTACACTTGGCACAACAAGTACAAAACCGAAGTGTCTTTGCAGGGCTGATAAGCAGACAGGAAGCAAGCAAACATCTGCTACAGCTTTAGGTGGTTTTGCCTTCAGCGACCGCTGAAAAACTTCAGGCTCTGCATTCCACATACTGCTTGCTTGGCCTTTGACACTAGCAGCTGTTGAACAGGAGATGTAAAATGTTATACCTACAGAAAAGGAGGTACATTATTTTTTAAAGGAGTACTGGGATATTGAATGGGATTTTTTTTTCTTTCCATTTTCTAATCACTAGAAATGCTGGATAGTAGACACCGCAGATGGAGTTATCTCCTGAAGGTCAACCACTTCCTATTTTACAATTTTTTTTTCTAATGTTGCTTTCTAATGTTTTCCTTTCCAAAACTGCTTTGTTTTGTTTTGTTCTGTTTTAAACACCAAAAACAATTGCACCATATACTGAATAGTAATTATAATCATCATAATCATTGTAAGGAAACCATGTGCTTCCCTGAATCAGGGTTGGGGCTTCCAGTCCAGGCAATCTGTCTCCTTGTAGCATAACAGCATTTCGATAGCATGGACAGCCAAGAAAGAGAGTTGTACACAATAAATATCACACAATTCAGAGCAAACCATTTCTTTGTTTAAAGAAAGAAGTGTTGAACATGATGTCTTAAAAATGACCTCAGCCATACAGTGCAGATTCTCTGCTTGTGTACGTGGAGACAATCTCCGCTCCAGATAGTTCAGCGGTTCTCCATGTACATCGTATTTTTATTTGCATGGAAAACTACTAAGAGAGAACAACTCACAGCAGCGTGTTCCTTAGAGTTTTGAGGCCCACGTACTCAAAACGCATCTTGACGTACTTCCTCTGAGATTGTAAGTTTGCCTAGGAAATTACAACAGTCGTGATGAAATCGGATTTAGCCGTATACGGTCGATCCTCTGGGTCTGACACAATGAAATGAAAACGGGTTTCAGAGTAACAATGAGAAAGATGAATACACTACTCCAGAGTTATGTAAGTGTAACTGAGAAGAGAATTTTGCCCAGAAATTCTGTGTTCTGTGCTTTGGTGTTGTATGCGGTTTTTTATATGTTCTATTCTTGAACCGCAGATGGATGCTGTTCTGCCAGAAAATAAATGAAACACAAAGATGACTTCAAACATTTGCAGGAGCCATGCTGACACTCAAAATAAAGAAACATCAAGTAACTTTCCCAGTGAGATCCTAAAAGCAGAGACACGGTGATCAAAGCAAGAAAATACAAGACTCTCACTCCTTCCCAATACAAGAGGCTTGCTCTTTCTAGGACCAGGAGCTCGCCTGACACAGAGCTTTTCTGATAGTCTGCAAATACAGTATATGAGGTGGATACTTTGCCAGTATTTAGTTATTTAAACATGGGAATACCCACAAAGACAGTAGATTTTAGCCCTTAAGACTGGCAAATGATTAACTTAGGTCATTATTGTTTAATAATAACGATAATAATAATAATAATTAATAATAATAGTGATGGCAGTAACATATTCATTTTGGTAGAGCCCCACCATAATCCTGAATACTCACCACAAACACAGAACAGCAGATTGCATTTGCTCTGAACAGTGTACTCTCAAAACAGGTAAGAAAAAAACAAGATGAAAAATATTGAATTAATTTGCACTAGTGGCAAATCTCTTCATAATTCTGTGATTTTGGAGGGGCTTGGTTGTATTAAGCCTAAGGAGTAGCCGGGCAGGAAAATAGTCTATATGAAGCAGGAATGGCTGCATTATTTGCATGATCATAATGCTATTACCTTCTGGATTTCACAGGGAACTGAATTTTTTAAACTGTATTCATATCAGAATAATTAAATATCTGTCTTGAACTGTGTGCACATTGCATCTAACCAGCTTGGAAACAGGCCAAAATTTTTAGGAGAATTGCAGAATCAATACATCAATTCCCATTAATTTGGTGTCAGAGGAAACAGATGTGTACCTGTCTGAAGCGTGTGCGTTCCCTGCAGAGATGTACTAAAATAGGCATCTTGTGTCTGCCTTTCTTCCCTGTGCCCTCCAAACATCAGGAACCAGGGTCAGGACAGGGGAAACTTGGTCTGGCTCCAAAATCTAATTAAGCCGGTTTTAGTAACCCAGTATTCCTGGCCAAGTTACACACAAACTCTTGGCCAAATCCAAGCCACCCCAAACTCTACCACATCCACTGCACTGGGTTCCTTGTCACTCCCCTGGTGCTCCAGTCCCTCCAAAATACATCTCCACTCCAGGGCTGAGAACATCTAGGCGAGCCAAGATGGACCTCCTTTCAGGCTGCCAAAGCCATAAACTGTAATTCTGCACAGGAGTGAGACAGTATTAGTGACTCATCAGAATCGAGGGTGCATTTTAAACCAGCCTGAGCTCTTGATCAATCCAAGCTCCACAAAATGCGCTCCACAAACATCTTGCACATCCTCCTCACTGCACAGCTGGCTACTGAGAAAGATCTTGTCCCAGAAGGTTTGCTCAAGCACACAAAACGCATTTGTAGCAGCCCAAAGGTCTGCATACTCACAGAGCTGAGAGGGCAACCTGTCTGACAGCAGCTTTCCAGAGAAAGGAGCAGGAAAGAGGCAATGGGTGATGAGATTATCCCCCACGGACAGAAACTCCTGCTTGGAATATCAACACATCTTTTCAGTCTCTCTCATTGTGACTGTTTGTGCTTTTATCAAATTTTCAGTTTGCTTCTTCAGCTATGGGAGCAGATGGCTCCCATGCATAATGCACTGAATCATGGCAAGGCTTGACGTATTTGTTATGTATAACAGCAAACACATGCACTGGACCAGGTTAAACTCTTTCACAGTTAGCATATGGTGCATACTGCATGTGGATGGTACTACAGCAGGTATCCATATATACATACAGCCGGAAGATTGGAGTATCTTTTCTTCTTGCAGGTTGTCAGGAAAATGACTGTCATACCTTCAACACAAATAGCAAGAAATAGAGGCAGTGCAGTAACACATGGCACAGGACAGATGCTAGGCACTTCCCGTGATGCGCAATGCCTGACGGCAAGGAATCCTGGTGGGCCAAGGACAGGAGGCTCTTGTTCCCCCTCTGACTTTCCCCTTGCAGCTTGGCATTAAACTGGCGCTGACACCTTGCCCAGTGCCTGTTTGCACAGCCAATAGCCGTGGGCAGTGCTTCTGGCCACGAAGCACCTACTGAAAAAGGAGGCAACCTCATTGCTTGAGCACATCTTTGCCTCTGGCTTTCTTTAAATAGAAAACAAACCTGATTTTTTCCTTACTCGCCTCGCACTGATCCGGGGTAAACTCAAGATGTGGCACCCCTGTGGCACGAGTGAATGGGAGGGGTGTTTGCAAGCGCAACAATCACTGCTCAGTGGAGGGTAAGGCTGTCAGGATTATACAGAATGTGATTTGTGCTTCAGTGACAAGACCATAAAAATCGCCCCGTAGTCGTTCCTCGCCGATATATTGCAAATATCCGTTTCTGCGCGCTGAAAGACACTGAAATAATGAAAGATGGTTTTTAGATGCCTACGAGATGGCTTTTCAGAGGAGTCTAGACTGCCGTGCTGGGACTCAGTGCAAGTAACAGATCCCAAGGCGGTCGAGGGATGTCCCAAGTAGCACGACTTGACACTGCGTGTGTGCGCTCTGGGTCGCGCATTGAAGGAGCAGCCAAGAAGCTGGCTGCTTTCCGATGGCCCTGCTCCATCCCAAGTATTTTCTGGGATGAGAAAATAGTCCTTTGGCTATTTCCCAGCCTGCTTTTCTTAGTACGTATTTGACGTGCCCTCTGTGTTCGGAGCGACAGGACGCCTCATGAGCGGGTGCCGAGCTGGCCTTTGCAGAGAGGCGCGAGCGCTGGCAAGCAGCGGGATGCCCGTCAGGGACTGGAACAGTGACCAGGAATGTCAAAGTCGCAGCCTGTGCAGAGCGGCCGTGATGAAGGTTAACGCGTGTTGCCACCACCTTTGAGATCAGCATTGCGCTCACTTCAGCAGCCCTATAAATAGATGCCCAAGGTTGACTGAGAAGAGGATTTGGCTCTGATGGATCTTGTTTAGCATTCCCAAGACAGGAAGGCAGATTCTTTTCCTTTTTCGCTTCCAGCCTCTAACCTTGAGTCGGTCTCTGTGGGAAACATTAGTGCCATTTGCCAAAAGAGCTGCCACTGTGAGCCAGATGTCCTGCTGTGTCGCACAAACCGTACGTACGCGTGTCTTCAACCTGCAAATTCAGACCTAATTCCACTAAAGACTCAAACTAATTCCTCACTTGGCAAAACTAGGGAAAAAACCCAAACAAACCTTGAGCCTAATTGCTTGAAAACAGTAGGACACCTAGTGGATTTATAGGGAATATCTTTGGGATTATGAGCAACATTTTGTCATTTTCTTGGCGAAACCAACTACAAATGTATTTATAGAGGAATCATTGAAATATCAGGGTTTCTATTTAATAAATTAATCTTGTTATAGCTGTTACAGCCTCCAGTTTGCCTGAAGAAGTTATTGTACCCTAGAAAAAAACAAGTAGTATTCTTTGAATGACTTGGGGAAAAAAAAAAATTATGGGGAACTGGATGTTTCCCAAAGTCTGGGAACGGGAGGAAGGCTATTCTGCCAGATCAAAGCCATCCCAGTTGTTCCATCTGACAGCTCTCTAATGATCTTAATGAGCAAAGTTTTATAGTCTCAGCTTGGCTCCCCAGATAATTGTACAGCGTCACAACAAGCATCGCCATGCTGAGCACAGCCAGCCAGCTCTGTTGGTTGTTTCAGCAGTGAATGAATTGGCCACAGAAATCAAACTGCCTTCTTCATTCCCCAGGGCTGATCTTTTGAATCCAAATTAGAAGATGATGGGCTGTGTGGTAATGCTTGCTCTGCTGTCGTTGACATTGTATTTGTCTGGTAGTGACACCAACATCAAGCAGATTTTGACCCTAGATAGGAAATAAAACCCTGTGGCAGGCTGTTGTGAGAGGAAGAAGATTTTGAGCCATGTCTCAGAAATTATATCTTGGCCAGCAATTATCCTGGAGCTGCCAGTATTATCTTGCTAATATGTCTCTGGAGGCTGCAGACACAGACAAGGAGATGTGTGTTGAGTCCAAAATGGATGCAGGAAACTGATGACTTCATTTTGACAGTCATCGCAAGAAACACCAAGTCATTGAGTCCTCTGCGTTCGATTCCTGTTCCCAAAGCATACTGTAAACTTTCCTTTCTTTCTGCTTATCATAGTATTGTCCTAGCGAAAAAATATCTCCAGAAGATGGTTAATTTTTCTAGAGCTGCTCCCTTCCCGCTCCATCTTCAGTGCCGCAGAGATCCCTAGATAACAGCAAACCCAGAATGAGGTATGATTTTGGATAGGTCCCCGTTCAGATCCAGGTCCTTTTTTATTCCAACTCCAGGGTTAGGAATTAAAAGGCTGATTTATAGAAAATAATTTTGATTTGGTCCATTTCTTCTCATATATTCTTTTCTTCTCAGGGCTGTAGAACTAGGAAAAGAATATAGCGGATGCTGGAATTCAAATGAGTTATCAACAGAAAAATTCCTATCGACTCCACGCATTTTCATTACTCCTACCTCTGTCGTGGAATTACCTGAAAAAGAGAACTCCTTCTACATCGTAGACCCTTTAATTTCATCCAGGGTTTTAAAAAGAGTGTTTTTTTAATTTAATTTCAGTGGATGGATTTTATACTTGAGGTTTTTCTGACTGACATGTCAAGCTGGGGGTAGTGAGCGCTAGGAGTATGCTTTTCTCTAATTTAGCAGCTGGATTGGAAAGCTTGAATTATCTCTGCATAATTGCAATGATTCATGGATTGTTAGAAAATTGCAAAGTATTGATTGGATTTCCCCCTCAGGAAATAGTTCTCCTCTGATAAAACAGGGTAGGTTCTGGGGCTTTGCTTTTGTCCTTCCTGCCTTCTGCCCCAGGGAAGTCAGTGACTCCTTTCATCTGGGAAACGGGAATTTGGGTCAATAGCCATTCAAGGACAATTCTGGGTTATTGCGATCCAATTCCAAATCTTACCCAGAGCTTTGCAAAGTGATGGCCTTTGCAAAGCATGAACAGGGATTTCGGAGCCAGAAAAGCTGGGACCAGCAGCAAATACTGGCCATCCCTGTTTCATGTTCTTCTTTTTTCATGTCAAATACCACCGGTGTATTCTGCAAAGAGACCTTGTGGGAACGCTGTAACCGCCAAAGATGGTGGCAAATGTTCCTCTTTACTGGGCCAGGGTTTCTCTCGGGGTCTCAGGAGTCAGTGGCGGGAGGGAAGTGGGAGAATGGAGTAAGAACCAGGCGCGGGGAGCGCCTGATGCACAGCGCCTGGGGCCGAGCAGCTTGAGGCTGATCGCTCTGACACACATCTGCACATTAATGGTGCTGCCGAGGCAAAAGCCGGGGCCTTTTTGGCAGCTGCTGTATGAATTTCCAGAACAGAACCATAAATACGCCGTTATGAGTGTGACCTCTGCTTCTTTTCTTCGCTAAATTGAACATCCACGGGCCAGCTGAGTATCATTCCTTGTCTCTGCTCCAGTTGCGTGGAACCTGCTGCCTCCGCAAATGGATGCGCCTAAGTACAAACTGAAGAATTACGAGAGCGCGCTAATTCAAGGCTTGCAATGAATTTAGTGTTCCCGCAAGGATGACACTAATGGCAATTAATGCAGCAGAAATGCCAGTGCTGAACGACTGCGCTCACATTCAAAGCCGTCAGTCCCAGAGCACACAGTCCTCTGTTATTTCAGGCCTGACCTCTGCTTTTTGGCCGTGTTTCATACGCACGGGAGGTGTCCCAGGCCATCCCGTAACTACAGCAGCACGCTCCGAGAGGGGACACAAAGAAAGAGCAGAACAGCCAAAACCAGTCTGCGCTGACAGCGACATTTCCTGAGGTTTTGTATATTCTCATCTGGGGCTTGCCTGAACTGGAACAAAACGAACCCAGGACTGAAGAGAATACAAGACTTTAATTTCTGGAGCTCCTTGCTACTCCAGTGCTACCCTTGTGCCCCACAGTCAGTTGACTCCTGTTTAGATGCTAAGTCCTTCCTGCTGTTTCAGTTTTGCCTCTCTACACCATGAGAAACCTGATTATAAACCATCAAATGCATTTAAACGGGCTTGGCTAGAACTAACCCCTGCTGCTGCTGCTCATTTACATGGCAATCTGCAGAAATTTTCGTGTTATAATGATGCACAACTGGTAAAGGCGTCTCTGCTTTGTAACGTCTTAAGTTCAACAAGTGACAGCAGTACAGCAATGTAGGGACCGAGATTTTTAGCTCAGCCAGAAAAGGCATTGTCCTCACTTTGTGCCCTAAAGTCTTGCATAGGACGAGCCAGTTCCAGATGAGGAACATCTGCAATTTGGTGCAAGAGGAAGTAACGCTTACGCATATGAAAAATGTAAATAAAGGGTGTTTCCAGGCTCACAAACAAAATCCAAAACACAAAAAGGAGAACAGCTCTTGCAGGAGGACAACTCAAAATACTTCATCTGTGTTATTTTTATTTTTTTAGAACTAATCGCATTTCGGGAGGATGAAACCTGGCCTGAGAAATGTCAAGGGAAACTTAGTAGCTTTAAAAAACAAAGTTCAATGGAGAACTGCAAATAGGATGTGAAATGGAAATCTTAACTACAGAGTTATAAACGTACCCCAGCCTCTACACATACAAGTATCTGCTATCAATTTTAACGCACTACTCGATGCAGTTGGATAACTTCTGAGATGATTGTCCGGAGTGGGACAAGCATTTTCAGACTCAAGATTTTAGGCATTCTGGGTTCATCTGGAGATAAAAAGGATGAATCCAAAGTCAATGCAGACTTCTACAGACCTCACCACTATGCTACCAGAGTGCTTTCTCCTCCTAGGAGGTCTGGACTCGCAATGCCCTTACAGAGCTGGCATATGAAATTATTCCCACGGGACACGGGGAACAGCATCCTGGGGATGTGACATCCCGAATGCTTGGCGGGTTTTGTGCACCACAGCAAGAAGCACTGGCACAGCCGCACCTCAGATACTGTGTTCAGTGTTGGGCCCCTCACGACAAGAAGGACGTTGAGGTGCTGGAGCGTGTCCAGAGAAGGGCAACGGAGCTGGGGAAGGGCCTGGAGAGCAAGTCCTGTGAGGAGCGGCTGAGGGAGCTGGGGTTGTTCAGCCTGGAGAAGAGGAGGCTGAGGGGAGACCTGATCGCTCTCTGCAACCCCTGACAGGAGGGTGCAGTGAGGGGGTGTTGGTCTCTTTGCCCAAGTAACCAGCGATGGTACGAGAGGAAACGGCCTCAAGTTGCGCCAGGGGAGGTTTAGATTGGATATTAGGAAAAATTTCTTTCCTGAAAGAGTGGTGAGGCATTGGAACCGGCTGCCCAGGGAGGTGGTGGAGTCCCCATCCCTGAAGGTGTTCAAAAAACGTGTGGATGTGGGACTTCGAGCCATGGTTTAGTAGGCATGGTGGTGTTGGGTTGGCGGTTGGACTAGATGATCTCAGAGGGCTTTTTCAACCTTAATAATTCTATGATTCTATGATTCTAAGCTGGAGGTGCGCAGCCTGCCAGGGCACTCTGGAGGCTGGCGGTAGGGCACAGTGTGAGCCCAGACCCCTGTGCTCTGACCTCACCCGTGGGCTCCTGCAGAGCCTCCGCCGGCAGCACCGTACTCCCATGGTGTGATACATTGCCTCTTTGTTATTAGCGCTTTGTTTTCTCTTAGGCAGCGTGAAATATTTAATTTTAAACGCAGAGGATCACGTTATGGCTCGTTATCGTTCCAGCAGATGGTAACTGATGCACAGCGTTGCCGCCAGTGCCCGGGTGTTACTTCCACACATGGAAATGGTAACACAGCTGACTGCGGACACGGCAAAGTTGCTGCTGCTGCTAACGGCAAGCTGGTGGAAAAAGACCAGTTTTAAGGGCTTTGGTTTAATCATTTGGACACGAGTGCTATTTTTATCCTCTTCCATTTAGGTTTTGAGCCTGCGGCCAAGGGAAGCTGATGGCAAAGCCGGTGTCTGCCATGGCACAGGGTGGCAGTGGCAGACACTGGCTTTTGGGAAGGGAGAAGCGGGATGGGCAGCGGTGCAATGGTGGGGACAGGACCCGCGCTCATGGCCTCTTTGCACCCCCTGAGCTGAGAGAGCTGTCGGCGTTGCCGATGCCTCCACCATGAGCTCCGTTGGCCGTGGGCTCCGTTGGCTTCGCACGCCGCTCTTGGCCCGGTTCACAGGACGGATCCGTGGGACCCGGGGGGCTTCCCGCCAACCTGCCCCAAACCCCACCGTGGCTGTGGGCAGCGCCGGGGTGGAAGCCGTCGCCTGCCCGTGTAGGTGGCAGGAGGGCACCCACGCCATGGCCGGCATACGGTGGGTGGGTGCCCACCGGGTGAAGGGGTGAGGAGTGGCTGGTACAGCTCGCTGTGTGCAGGAGCCCGCGGGGGAAGCGCGGAGCATGCCTGGCCGGAATTTGGGCAGAGAAGGTCAAAAAAAAAGAAAAGGAGAGGGAAGAAAAGAGTCAGGTTCCACCGAGATTTGAACTCGGATCGCTGGATTCAGAGTCCAGAGTGCTAACCATTACACCATGGAACCGCTGATGCTCACAGCCCCTCCCGGCCGCCACTAGTCGCCTCCCCGCCGCGCCCCGCGCTCCTGCTCCTGCTCCCGCCCGCGACCGTGCCCGTGCCCGTGCCCGTGCCCGTGCCCGTGCCCGTGCCCGTGCCCGTGCCCGCCGG
>VZTL01074262.1:0-12305 GCA_013400535.1 Scopus umbretta | reverse complement strand
CTGCGCCGGTGTCCCCGCAGCTTGATTGGGGGGGGGGGCGCTGGGCGTCGCTGCCCGCCCCAGAGCGCTGCGGGCGCTGGTCGCTTCATCCCCAAATCCGTCAAATTTGGGCTGGTTTTCGTAGCCTCTGCGTCAGGGCCCGGGCTCCTGCCCTTCCCGAGGGGCGACCGTACCGCGGCCCTGTCCCGGCACCCGGCGGAGAGGGGCAGGAATAGCTTGTTTTGCAGGAGCCGTGCCCCTCCAGTCAGCCCTGCAGCAGCGAGCTGGGTTAAAATGCCGCCGGTTGCGGGGGAAGTGCTCAATTTTCACTCCCCGCAGCGTAAAATGCCAGCCTGCTGCCCGGGTTCATAACGCGTGCTGCGGAACGTGCACACAACTGCTGGTGTTTTCCAGCTGACTGTCCAGTTCTTTAAATCCTACTGCAAAAGCGAGCAAAGTATTGGAAGAAATAGCTCTTTATTGCAGTATGGTATTGTAAATTTGAATTTAGGATTTGGAGTATTGCTTGTGATGTTGTGATGGTGAGAGATCCGGTGGTCGTCACTGTGAAATTTAGGTAAAGCATCAGTGTCTGTCTTCTGTACCCTTCAGCTGCCGTAATAACTTTGAGGAATTACTTATTTTTGTTGTTGTTGCTGCTGCTTTTATACAGTTGCTATGTGGCAAGTGGTATTATTTCAAACTGTAAAGCAGTCATCTGTACTGTTATCAAAATCAAATCGGGAAGTACCAAGTAGGCCCTCTTTTTTTTTTTTTTTCTTTTTTTTTCAGCTTGCAGCCTTGGCAAAGGCCTTGCTGACCACTGGTTTAATTGCATCAAGCAATCTTATATTAGGTATTTCTGTGTACGGATTATCAAAACCATTGCATTACTTTTACTCATTTGTACAATTCTGTCTGTATGCTTTTAATTAATGTTTTAGCTGTGGAGGCCTGGGAACATCAGTGATGCAGAGTTTGTCGGGAGAGGTCCTATCTTTTATTAGACCTGCCTCCTCACATAATCGGGAAATAATTAAGTTGGGATCCAGTTCTATAGAGAAGTTCAAAGCTAGTCTAATTGACCGTCCCTCCTAAAGCTTTCTCTGTTCAGACTAGTTGACAGAAGCGGCTGGCAGTGCAGTGAAAGTGGTGGTGTGCAGATGAGCGGTTCGGGTTTTGCCAAGCTAAAGCAGACTGCAGGAAGTTGATGTAATGTCACATAACGGGGATTCATGTGGCAGCTGAAACAACAGATGCAGAGTAATACAAATTCTGGAAACTTTTGTTACTTCCCAAAGGTGATGGTGGTTGTAAACAAGCTGTCACTGCTCTGGAATGACCTTGAAATTATTGTGCGTAGGTCTCTGAAATGAATGTCTCCTTAGCAGGCACTGGTCAAAAAGGCAAGAGGTAGGTAAAATCTTTTGGAAAAGGAAACGAGAACTCAGTGGGAACATTAAGCCGATGTTTGAATCTGAGACATGAGCATCTTGGGGGTTGAGGGGAAAGGTAAGGAGGACGGGCATGCCCATTTTGAAAGGGATATTGTAGAATTAAAAAGATGAAGGGCATCAAAATGATCAGAAGAGAGCCCAAATAATTTCATATCCCTTATACCAAACTGATGTACAACTTTACGAAAACGAAAACAGTGAGCGATACGGGCAAATAGGGAAAGTATCTACTGTTTGTCATAATTTCTCTGGATATCTGTAATGCTGCTTTTATCGAGCGGCAGGCAAAAACAAAGGGACGTAAAGTCTCACAGAACGTATACGCAGATTTTGGAGTGGTGCGTTGCCATAAACACTACAAAGGGGTTTGAAAGACTGCACAAACTTACAGAGGAAGAAAAATGTCTGTTGGGGCGTCTCAGTGTGATGGTTACAGTGGCAAGTCTGAAGGTCTTGCTTGTTCGAAGATGCAAGGGCTTGCTAGGACAAAGATTAGCCTGTTTGTTGTGCGACACACAAGTTTCTCAGACATCAGTTCTTGACAGTCAGCCTGCGCGTTGGTCTACAGGGACGCTTAATCCAGTCTGGTTCTTGTGGGTTTATGAACTTGAAGGGACGTGGTAGGTTGGTGAGACTGAGTTCAGAGTTTGACTTGGTTTAAAAGAATTGGCTGATATTCTCTAGTCTAGCTCTCTTTTACTGCTCTTGAGTTAAACTGCCAGGCGCCTGTTTGTGCGAGACCTCCGGTTTTGTCCTGTCGGCCCCGACAGCAGCTGTGTGTCACAATCCGGCTGACTGTGCTGGTGGGTGTAAGCTGCGCCCACCCGTGCTGCTGTACGATTAAATCACAGTACCTGTTACAAAATACCCCTCTCCTGACCCTGTTGCAACACTTCAGCGTGTGCTAAAGCCTAAGCCTGGCTTGTAAAAAGACAACTTCTGGTAAATTCTTCTTGTCCAGCTACACATGTCTTTGTATGCTTACATACTTTTTGGGTTTAGTTGAGAGCAGTGCCTGCTGTTTCCAGCACTGCACTTGAGGAAACACAAGACCTGTGAAGTCCAGTTTGTAGAAATCTTGCTCTAACTTTAATGGGAGGAAAATACAGTGGTGCTATAGGGATATTACTTTATTACTTAATAAATTAAGCCTGGCTTAAATGCAGGAACTTTTTGATTAAAGTAACGTACTTGCAGTAGATGAGTAGTTGTCAAAGTAACCCTCACGTGTAGAAGATGTCTTCTGTGTATCTTATGGACAAAGCTTGAGAGCATCTGGAACTCTGGATTTGGGGTCAGACTTCTCATTTCTGAGTATGGACCTGACTTGTGATGTTCAGCTTATTGTTAGGAAAAAACTCCTGTTTTGGCTATCTGCTTCCTACTTTCCATCATGTTCATTTCTCCAACTTTTCCCTTTGATATTGAGGAAGTGCTTTGAAACTGAACAAACTGGTTGGTTTGGGCTTTAGGAAACACTTTTTTTTTTCCTTGTATGTTTTGTTTAGAGGAATTTGTAGGGAAAAGTGGTTGCACGACACCTATTGATTTCTACAACGGTAGCAAGCCCTGTGCCTTCACTGCATTAGATGTGGAGGCACTTTTGGGCTGTAATAAACCTGCCAGCTTGGCCATTTTACTACGGAGGTGTTTGGAGGCCCAGCTCTGCATTACCTGCTGTATGTGCAGGTAACGAACGACCCCTACCCCAAAGTGCCCTCGAGACACCGGTTCTCTTCGTCACAGGGAATGGGTGAATAGAACAGCGGGGCACGGGTGAGAAGGGAGATACGTCTAAGATGTGATCGTGGTAGCTTTATCACCAGCTACCTATATGGCTGGCGTCTTAACGTTTCCTTTAAACTCCACCTGAAGTGGGCAGGAAGAGATGTTCATCAGCAGGTTCTTCTGGGGGTCATGAAGATGTGTCCAGGCTCTTTATTTCTATGCCTTTTAACAGCAGAGCTCAATGCAGAGCCAAGTGTTTTCAGACATTGTAATCCCTTAGTAAATTGTGGAATATGCAACTTGTGTAATAACTTTTACCATAGATAATACAAGCTAATGGTGCTGGACTTGTGTTTTCAAGGTGATTAGGTTGTCAATAACATATTTCATGAGATAGTTGAAATTTTCAGAAAATACTTTGTTAGAGGTGTAACAGAAATAAAAATTGGGTGAGTGAGCTGGAATGTTGGTGAAAAATTAATACTACTTTCTTGACGTAGTTCTCTAAATTGCTTTTCATGCAACTTAGGAAATTGAATTCTTATTTTGGTCTTCTATGGTAATAAAACTGGAATTACAGATTGCAAGTTATACAGGCACATGGACTTTGTACTCTCTTCCCCCTTCTACCCTGCCTTCCTCCCCGCTCCACCACATGCTTGTGTGCTGGTTTGGGCTGGGATAGAGTTACCTTTCTTCAGAGTAGCTCGGATGGGGCTATGTTTTGGATATGTGCAGAGAATAATGTTGGTAACAGGGATGTTTTTGGTATTGCTGAGCAGCGCTTACACAGCGCCAAGGCCTCTTCTGCTCCTCAGCCCACCCCAGCAGCCAGCAGGCTGGGGGCACGAGGAGCTGGGAGGGGGCACGGCCGGGAGAGCTGGCCCCACCTGACCCAGGGGATGTCCCACACCGCATGGCGTCACGCTCAGCACACAGAGCTGGGGGAAGAAGGAGGAAGGGGGGGACATTCGGAGTGACGGCGTTTGTCTGCCCAAGGAACCGTTACGTGGGACGGAGCCCTGCTTTCCTGGGGATGGCTGAGCACCTGCCTGCCCATGGGGAGCAGGGAATCAATTCCTTGTTTCGCTTTGCCTGCGTGCGCGGCCTTTGCTTTCCCTATTGAACTGCCTTTGTCTCAACCCAGGAGTTTTCTCACTTTTCCCCTTCCGATTCTCTCCCCCACCCCACTGGGGAGAGTGAGCGGGCGGCTGGGGGGGTGTTAGTCACTGGCTGGGGTTAAACCATAACAGCTTGTCTTAAACCTTTGGGGTGGTTAATGCTGTAGATGGTCAAATGCATTGATTTAAAGCATGTGGTTGCAAGTATTGAATTGGCACATCACTACACCAGGAAGAATGACCTGCCTAGTGGTAGTCACCTGGGGCAGGGCGATCACTTCCATGACTTTCAGGATGTGCCAGTACAACTCTCCCTTGACTGCGAAGCTTTCTGAGGTGCTGCTCCTGTAAGGTCCAAAGAAGGTTATTGATGGAGGTTTTCAAGAATAGGTCCTGTGGCTGAACTTGCTTAAATGTTTCCTCTAGATGTTCCTCCTTCCAGTGCTGATGTCGTAAAGGAATTTGCTGATGATGCAAGTTGGGTGGTACAGGAGAATTTGGAGCGCAGCACTTGAAGGCCTGTGTGCTGATGAGGACTGCAGTCCTCCAGATGGAGTGGGATTCAGACTGTAAGATTTGATGCCTGGGGACTCGTAGGAATTCAGTAAAGTAAGAGCTTGCCGACTAAACCTAAAATAATTAGGTCTGATCGCAGGCGGACTGAGCTATCAAGGTGATACAGTCGGAAGAAGATAAGGTATACCAGCGCAAGGTATGCCTAGTGGAGATGGAAATATTAAAATCCCTGTATACATCGCAGGGAGACCTCGCCTAAAATGATGTGCACAGTTCTTCTCACTGTGGGGGAAAGGAATTGAAAAACTCGCAGGGAGGATGTTTGGGGAAAGGGGGAGTCTGTTTATAAGGACACATTTGAGAGGCTGGCTTATTTAGCTAGTAGAACAAAGCTGAGAGAAGATGCGGCTGCTTTCTGTAAATACCCCAGCATCAACACCACTGGGAGCAGAAACTAATAAGGCTAATGGACAATGCTGGCGCATGAACACCACCATCAGCTGACCGCTAATTTCTTTTGAAAATTAGACGGCAATTTCTAACCATTAGGAGTGAGTTTATGGAAGAACAGCGAAACAAAGAACAGCAAAAGTGTGTGCGCAGGAACAATTAGCTTTAACGTGGAGCTAGGTAATGTCATTTCCCTCCCAGAAAGTGTTTGCCTGGGGTGGTTAGAGTGGGACTCAGCCATCCAGGGTCATTCCTACTGTATTTCTATGCAAAGAATATAACACATGGGAACGCTGGCTAGTACCAAATATCAAAATGAGCTGGTTTGATAAGGAAAGCAAAATCAAAATTAATAATACAACCTGAGTAGCTGTTAAAGCTGTTTCAGTTCATAATTGTATTCAGAGAGTGACACTTGCTCAGACTGGCAGAAATGCAGAAAGCGCGGGGAGTCTTAGGTACCTGCTGACACTGCAAGCTGTTCTCGTGTCTGTGTTCAAGAGGAGCTGCAATGGCCCAATTAAGTAGAGGAAATAGCTGACTTCGAGGAGGAAAGTCTAGTATTTTCCCCTTTTAATTGGGACATATTAATCTGGTGCTGGAAACCATGCCGAACGTAAGCAGCATGGGGTTCAGACAAGGTAAGGAAAAAAAACCTGGCAGAAGAATTAAAATGATCAGTCTATTGTGAAATGACTTAAAGCTGTGCTTTGAAATATGCACTGAACAACAAAAATATGTTTGAGGGGAATATTTAACAGGTATATGATGTTAGGAAAAGGAAGTTACATCTGTAGATTGCTTTCCTTGTTTAGAGAAGTTTTTGGCCGCTGCCAGAGCTAATGCTGGGTGATGGCAGGACTGAGGTGTGCGAAGGGAGCCGACAACTTCTGCCTCCCAGAACTTGTTGTTTGTAACACGTCCCAGTGGATACAAATATGATGTCATCTAAAACCATGGCCTAAACCTGCCACAGTAGTACTGAAGAGCTGCTTTGCCAATGAAAGAGGGCAGCTGTGGCAGCTTGCCAGGTGGCGGTGATGCAATTGGGTGCCCTGTCCCCTGCGCCGAGTTTATTACGGTGTAGCATCTTCTGCGCCAGCAGGGCCGTTCAGCTGTGTCAGGGCAGCGGACTGAACAGTGCTGACCTGTCACGCAGGAAAGCAGAATCCTGTTTGCATTCGGCGTACGTGCTTGCCACCTACCTGCACTCGTGATCTTCATAAACAGACGTGGTTAACAGAGCCACTCGGTGCTTTATGCAACTTCTGTAGCTTGGCTGGCTGCGTGCTGAGTCAGCTGGCAGAGGAAGCTGGAAAGATGTTTATTTTGATGAAGTACTCGCCACAAGGCCGTGTTTGAAGCTAGCATTTGCTGCAATTTTCATTTTATGGAGGGTGTTTAAAAGGTGCTGCTCTGCCCTTACAGTGGGAGAAAATCCCATTTGTCAGAATTGTTTTGCATTATTGAAATAGAAGATAGTGCTCGGCGGGCTGCTGTTGGCGCAGCAGCAGATGGGAGTGTTTGCGCTGCTAGGCTAAGGCTCGGTGGGGGGTTTCCGATGTGACTAGTGTGTTTGGTGGCCTCATTCCTCTGTTGTACCACGCAGAATCTTCAACACTGTGTTGCGGTGTCTTAACCGTTAAGTGATGCATGTTACTGAGCAAATGTCTCTGTTTTTTCAAAACAAGCAGAGCCACAACACTTTTTTTTTTTTTCTCACCTGAGAGTGCGCTCTCTTGCTTTGACTGGTCTTGATTCACTCGTGAACTTTAAGGTTCTTAGCCGTTCTTCTCAAGGATCTTACTTGTCCCCTTTCTCCTCCGTTTCCTTCTGTTACCAGTTCGGTGCCTGATCTTTGTTAAGGGCGTAAGATTGTCCCGAGAGGCTCCTGTTGGTGTGACTCAGGGCTGTGAATGTGTTTCATCCAGTGGCCTGCATCTTGGTAGTGAGTTTTAAGTTACACTTAAACTTGCACCTTTCAACTCAGCATTACAGGATATTGCAGCGAATCCTCGTGATGCTTTTTGTCCTGTAGGAACTGGACTTTAAACCTTCTGTCAATCTCTTGTCAAACATAGCTGAAGCCTTCCAATTAGTCTGCTTGGCACCAGTGCTGTGATGAGTCAAGCTGAGCCGGGGAAGGGGGAGTGGATGGTGGTTCCAGTTCTGAGGCCCAGCAAAACCCTGGCAGCATCTTAGAGCAGTTTCAGGCTCTGGCCTGAAGTGGCCAGGAGTCGCAGCAGCAGTGAGGGACTGCGGAAAGGCAGAGTGCTCTGGCTCAGGTAACGTTTTTAAACTGTCCATCAGGGTGACGGTGGTCTTGTGGTTTTTTGGGGTTTGGCTCTTGTTTTTTCCGCTCACAAATTTTTCTGCCCCAGTGGGGAACAGCTCTTCTGCAAGGCTGTGAAGAGTGTGAAATGCAGGCAGAGTCTGCTGCGTGCCCCGCGTTTTGGGCTTCTTCAGCAGAACAGATTTCAGTTGTGTGGTGTGGGTTTTTGTTTTGTTTTTTAGTGCTAGTGTTGTTACAAGGATGTGAAATCCAAACTGTCCCCAACTTTTGCAGTGACAGCCATGTATATTCTTCCTGGAGGAGGAATGCTCTTCCATGTTGGGCAAAGGAGACTGAAATGTACCAAGTAAAAGTTGAGTCTAACATTTGTTCAAAACGCTGGTGAATGTGGCAGCTCTGGTTCTCTAGAAATACCAATGCTTGGACAGCAGACCCATGACAAGGGTGGTGGTTTTGCCATTCTTTTCCTTCACGCTTCGTTCCGGAAAAGAAATGTTTATTGCAGGTGATTGTCAATGTATTATCTACATCTGGAATCTGATTCTCATGTCACTTTTGTCTTGTAGTTGTACTTATCGGAGACTCTGGAGTAGGCAAGAGTAACCTTCTGTCTCGATTCACTCGCAATGAGTTTAACTTGGAAAGCAAAAGCACCATTGGAGTAGAATTTGCAACAAGAAGCATTCAAGTTGATGGGAAGACAATAAAGGCTCAGATATGGGACACAGCAGGGCAGGAGCGATACCGAGCTATAACATCAGCGTAAGTGATAGCTTGTATGGCTGAAGAGAAACTTTTGCTGAGGAGGGTAATTTTGGGCCCTTCTGGTTCCTCAGAAACTGTGAATGGGCCGGGGGGTGTTTGTATCTTATCGGGTAATATCCACAACCTGTGGGGGAAGGAAGCTTAAATATTTTTCAGTCCCGAAACTTGATATAGTGTGTCCCTGCACAAACTGATTTGCTTCTCACGCTCTCATGATATGTGGCTGGAGGCATTTCAAGCCTAGAATGCAAGAGCTTTGAGTGACTCATTTCAATGCAAGCAATTGGTATAGTAATATCAGTGTTCATGGAGGTTTTATCAGTGGTAACTGAAGACCAGAAACCCTTCTGTAGCCGTGAGGAAAGACGGCTTGCTTATTTAATTGGAAAAAAAATAGCATAGCAAAAGCTGGATTTAAGTAAAGCTGGAGGTAACTGTGGGGTGGGAGAACACAGCCTGTTTCTTTTTGAATGCATCACGGTGCCTCTTTCTCTGGTCTGAAAGGAGACCAGCTGTGGCCTTTTGTAAAGGGAATAGATCAGGTTGACATTTTTATGATCCAGTGAGTCATTCTAAAGCCTCTCTGTTTCTATGGGCTGTGCTCGTACTGCACCCACAGTGATGGGTGGGGGAGGCTCTAGGAGTGGATCGAGGTTGAAGGTGACAGTAGGTCCCCACAGAGCCTCGTTTTTGGGGTGCAGAGTTCTCCCCACGAGCATGGGGCTTGGCTTACCCCCCCCGCAGACTCTGAGCTGTCCTGGCTGGTCTCGTGTTCCTGTGGCATAACCCTAGGCTGGATGCTCTACTTCACTGCTTCACGAATCCTGCTTCTGGGTATTTTTTTGTATAGCTGTCTTAGTAATAGCTATTTCCCATTATTGCACAGTAGCTTGTCACTTTTAATCATGATGTTTCTTGCTGGTTCTCTAACACGTCCCTTCACCCACAGGTACTATCGCGGAGCAGTAGGGGCATTATTGGTGTATGACATCGCTAAGCACCTTACTTACGAGAATGTAGAGCGATGGCTGAAAGAGCTGAGGGACCATGCTGACAGCAATATTGTAATCATGCTCGTGGGAAACAAGAGTGACTTGCGCCACCTGAGAGCAGTCCCTACAGATGAGGCCAGAGCTTTTGCAGGTTGGTGAACTCAAAATAACTTCCCCATGCTGACTGTCTGGGGATCTGCCTACCTGGTCTTAGATACGCGAGTGTGCTGGTGGGAGGAAAAAGAGTGCTGCTGGTGGTGTTCCTCAGTGTCACGTACTGGCATTTGCTTCTTTTTAATTCAGTCAAAAGGAAAGCAATTAATTCAGTCAAAAAAAGAACATGCATGCCGATGTGGTTTCAAGAATCTGCCAGAGGCATTTGAAGATTTTTAAACCAGATTTATTCTCTTGCCTATGCATTGCTTTTCTCACAGAAATGGTCCCTGTGGCTTCACGTTTGTGTTTCTTGTATGGTGGTAGCTTTCACCTGTGTATTGCCCTCTTTGTACCAACTGATCTAAAGCCCTGCTGTTCAGCAGGGCCTGTGGCTGAACAGACTTTCATTAAACCAGCTTTCTGACTCTTGTTACGGAATTAAGATCTGTGAAAAATAATTCTAGTTTCTGTAAATCTTGCCTTGTGTTAGGCCAAATTTCTTTCATCCAGGAGTGTAGCTGGGTTTCTTGCATTAAAGCTTGCTGTAGCTGCATTTGCAGAGTTTCTGGCCAGTGAGGCTCCCTGCCTGCAGGTGGAGGACTGTCGTTCCCCTGGTAGGGCTAGCCCTGTTAAATAAGCTGCAATGACATGCCAGCAGGTGGGAGGTGCAGAAACGTGATGAAGTTCAAGAAAATCCAGAAAGCTTCCTCACACAGTTCTTAAAAGTGCAACAAATTCTCACGTTCACTGATGCAGGAGGATGTGCCTCAAAGTAACGCAGCACTGGACTGATCCCTGTGCTTGAGGATGCGCGTGAATTCTGACGGTGGTGTTGGGTGGCGTTACTTTCAGATCGCCTAAGGGGGGGAAACCCACAACCTTTCATACTTTTTCTTGCTACCTGTGCATCTCATCAGGAACACCACAAATAGTCTGGTACTGAAGCTCTTCCAGGTGGGAAACAGACACGTGATGTACCCCTCTAATTACAGTGTTTCTGTCCACACAGAGAAGAATGGTTTGTCATTTATCGAGACGTCTGCTTTAGACTCTACAAATGTGGAAGCAGCTTTCCAGACTATTCTGACAGGTGAGTCATCTGGTGCTCTGTGCTTCTGAGGGGGAGGGGCAGAAGGCTGCTCAGATATGATGCAAATAAGTATTTCTTTGTCTGGAAAGTGTTTTAAAATTTTGCTATTTAATTATTCTTCACAGCCATAAGATTTGGAGTCCAGTTTTGAAGTGTCACAGTTGAAAGGCCAGCCTTGGACTTGGGAATGAATCCTTGTTCACTTTGATCTGCCCCAGGTTTCTAGTCAGCCTAGTTTATGTTTCAGTTTCGCATTTGTGCCTGACAGGGAGTGCCCACAGGAGAGAATTGTCTTATGCAGACATCAGGTTAAAACAGCCATTGTTTAGGAAAGGAGAACGCAATCTAGTTTGTTTCTGTCTTTAATGATGACTGCAGCAGTTGCCAAGGGAAAAGGGATGAAATGGTAGGGATCCTTCCTATAAACAATACTGGCAGTCTGAGACGTCATGACTCCCGAGCTGCAGGGTAGTCACTGTCATGGCATTTAATAGTCCGGGCTGGACTTCTGGCCTCTGTAACATGATGGCAATGAGCGCTGCATTTTTTTATGCTCTGTGGATAAAGTACTTCCATTTTGTTTAAACTCTTTTTTAGATAGGCAAAACTTGTTAAGAGTCCGATACCTTCGGCTACAACTACGCAGGAGACCTTACCTTAACCATGGCTTATAAAGGATAGGGTAGGAATTCTCAGATTGGTGTGGAAATCCCTAGCTGTCGTGGGACTTTTGTATTGCTGTGTGCCCTGTCAGCTGTTCGCCAGGGCATAGTGGGACAACGCTGGTGTGTGTGGGTTTTGAGCTTTTGTCATTCCCAGCTTTGGCAAATGCCTCTCCAAATCTCTGGATCTGGGTCTTCAAAACATCTGAGAGAGTCCTCTGTTCTGGTGTGTGTCTCCGTTCTAGGTGCACTAGGTCTCTTTTCTCCGAGTGCCTCCAACGTGTTTCCCAGTTGCACATTTAAACTCCCTCCATCCCACTGTAGCATAAACTCTGTGTCTCTGAATCCAGTCTCGTTGCTGTGACACTGACACCTAGTTAGTTTTGAATTTTTTTTCTCTTTGCCAGCTACTTTAGACATTATTTTAAAAACCCACCACAAAGGACTTGTTAGCTGTACTGGAGCTGCAGGTGAGGAGACAGCTAGGAAGTTATTTACTGTAACAAAAGTATAAATTCTGTAGCATTTTCTTGAGCTGTTTGAAATGCTTTATGAACACCCTAGCAGTGGAGAGAGTGAGTTGTTAGGCCGCCGGCGTATTATCTGCCTGTGTCCATCTGGTTTCTTGTCTTATCCTTAGTTGTAAGAGGCCTCCAATAGGTTTTGGTTCCGTTGCGCTTCTTACAGCGGGTTCCTAAGCAGTAGTGCCTCTGTCCGTACACTAGCAAAAAAGTGTGTTAGGTGAACAAACGGTGCATAGGGGTGCTTGTTATCTCACTGCTTCGTGCAGTGCTGGGACTAGAACTTGAGTTCGTTTCCTCTTCAGCTGAACCCTGTGGTTCCCTTTTAACTTCAGTGTAGTCATTTGGTTGTAATTCAACCTTGCACAATTGGGGGGGGGAGGAGAGAGAGAGAAGTTGTGTTAGCTTATATGTTTACTCCCTACATGACTAACTACTAATGCCATGGGAGAGTGGATGGCTAAGGAGTGGCTGAATGCGACGGTATCTGGGATGCCAGCTGGATTTCCTGTTTCCTTCACCTACCTAAAAGCAGTCCTGTCAAATGCTTGTGAATTTGGGCATAGATTTTTTTT
>VZTL01074261.1:5308-21614 GCA_013400535.1 Scopus umbretta | reverse complement strand
AAAAGGTTTTTTTCTATTTAAAAGTAGAAAAGTTTTTCTTCAGAAAGTTAAACTGTGGATTCTGGAGAGCTAATCTTTGTATTTCTTTTATTGATCTTCTTTCAGTTAGCACAGTAAAGCAAGCACCACTAAAGTCCTAGCCCCACAGAGAATTCGGCATATGCTTAACTCTGTGCAATAATCATAGTGCAATAAAGTTAAGCACAAGCAGAATTCAGGCATAAAATGGCAAAGAAAACAACAACAATTAAAAATTATCTGCATTTAGCACAGGCTAGATGCAGCAGACCTTTGCTGCCCAGGGTGGGCTTTAGTCCCACTGACTGCAGTCAGATGACTAGTGGTAAATTAATATTCTAGGCTGAACTTCTGAGCCACACTATGTTGAGCAAGAAAAAACAGAAATCATTGAAGCTAAGGCCCTAATTGCACACTGATTTCTGCCTAGAAACTCAAATGATCTGGTGCCAGACAGACCTGTAATGTAGAATTCACCAGAATTAAGAAATATGCTTTAGAAATGCATTGGAATACACCTCAGTATGGAGGGTTTGCTTGGTATGTGCATGATTCTTGTTGGACTACTGCCAGTAATTTCATGGTATATCTTAAGTATTTGACCCTCTAGCCATTTATTTCAGTATCTTCCTTTGCACAAGCAGTTTTTCTGAACTGCAGGACTCTTCACAGCTGTAAAATTGCCGGATTTACAAATCTGACACAAGCAGAATCAGCCTGTGTGTGCTGAAGGCTTGCTGACCTGAAAGGAGTGAGTTGTTAAGGTCCCTATTTGACTTTCCTTGAGTATTTCCTAACCTTCTGCAGACATGGAAGGGCTGCAAAATCAAGCTTATATCATAAAAACGAGAGTGTCAAGGGCTTTAAAAGAAATAATTGAATAATTCCAGGTAGGGTGTCTTTTTTCTCACTGTAGTAATTGAAAGTCTTTCTCAATTTTCAGGTCACTAACGGTGAGTCAATATTTGCCCTTTACATTTCCATCAGACATTCACATTCTCACTGCCTGATTCTTTTTGGAAAATGTCCAATCCTGCTATCATGAAGCAATCAGTCTGTAACATATGATGTTCAATATTCATGGTTGTATTAGCAATCATGCTTGGAAACATATTGTACTGCTATTAACCATCGCTGTTACCAGGGCTAGGATTTTGGTGCATTTACTATTGCTATTAGCAGGGCTAGGCTTTTCAGTTCATTTATTATTGCCATTAATAGTGGTAGGCTTTCAGGTTCAGTTTTAGATCTTAGCTTTTAACTTGAGAATGCTAAAAATTAAGTTTGCGCTGGCACTGCAATGCCAGTGCAAGGAGAGAAAGGCAGAATACATATCATGGCCTAGATCTAACACCGCTACAAAAAGGTGCACATCTACTGAAGTCTAACAAAAAACTTCACCCATATTATTTTTACAGAGTCAGTGGCATTACAGAAGCCAGCTTAGCAGCATAACAGATTTCAGTGCAGCAATTTTTCACTTCAGGTTTCTCAGCAGTGTCTCTGCTCCTCAATCAGCTATTCCAGAAAGATAAAAATTTTACATGCATTTGTGCATTGATTAGAAGGCAAAGGCCAAACTTCCAAAGAGGATGGAATTTAACAACCCAAAGGTCAGTTTTATATAGTAAAAGCTGCTCATGTTAGGGGACCTCCCAGCACACACCCCTGCTCACCCAATGGAAAGTAGATGTGCAGACCTGCCTCTTGGAAAGAAAAACATTACTGAATATCATTCTAGGTGTATTATTTTCTTTTCAGATGTAATTCTGGTATACTGCTATCCTAAAACCATCATTACCAAAATACCGGAGTGTCCTTATGGATGGGAGGTTAATCAGCTGGCACTTGGAGGCATTTGCTACAATGGGATCCATGATTCAGGATATTACCAGTTCACAATCCCAGACCTGTCACCTAAAAACAAATCATACTGTGGGACGCAGTCAGAGGTAAGACTATCAAGGTCAATATTTTTGAGCTGGACTCAGAAATCAGCTGGACTCACTTGATAGAGTCCCATTTGCTTCCACTTGGAGTGGGCTTTAAGTACTGATGGGAAGAGGAGGCAAACTCCAGTATCAGGGAGAAGGAAGAATCAACTAGTCATGCTTTGCATCTACAGGCAAAATACTTGCAAGCTTAGTAACATTAGTCTGTGTGTTCATTGTCCATTGGCACCTGTATTCCACAGAATACGTATACAGTAAGGCACATATATAGGCAGCACAGCGTGTAAAGAGCTACAAAACCATGTTTCCTTGGGGATGGTGTTTTGTCACAAGATAGAGTCTTCATGTTTCAAAATACAAAATTGTTTTTGATGCCTCAAAGACTCAGTACTGCCTACCTTTCTCTGTCTCGCTATCCATAGTTTAAGAACCCCATTTATCACTTCTACAACTCCATCGTCTCCAACGACTCCTCTGTAATTGTGAAGAGCCAGCCTGTGAATTACTCATTCACCTGCACATACAATGCCAACTACCTGGTGAACCAGGCTGCCTTTGACCAAAGGTATGTCCTCTTCTGGGAGTGTGCCTCACCCCGTTTTCAGCACCACATCTCACTCATACAGAAACTTTGTTATATTCCCAGGGTGGCCACCATCCATGTGAAGAATGGAAGCTCCGGCTCGTTTGAAAGTCAGTTGTCCCTCAACTTCTACTCTGTAAGTGCTCTTTGCCACCCAGCTTTTTGCCTTTGCCTTCCACAGGCTTCAGCCAAATAGCTGGAAAAAAAGGGCTGCTGCTCCTGACTTTCATGTGTCATGGAGTACCTTACTAGCCTGGAACAGATAATTACAGTGGGGTTTGCAGGGGTCCTTGTTCCTGCTGATTAACAGGGATATACTTAAACTGAACAGAGTACGCACGTGCCAACTGTTTTTTTAATCCCTCCAAATCAGGCAGATTTTTCTGCTGAGAGGTACATTTCTAACATGCTGCCAGGTTTTATAAGAAAAAGCAAAACTTGTCTGTAGTCCTGCTCAAAGAACAGCATGCATCTGCAGGCATTGCTGCTATGACGTAGTCTCTATAGATACAGCAAAGCTCCATGCATTTTTCTTGCAGTTTGTTTCCTGGCCCTCTCATCCAACAGGTATTTCGTGTTTCCCAGAGACCTTCAGGTGATGCTGGAATTTTGTTTCAAACAAAATATCATCCCTGCATATCAGGCCAATCTTTTGAAACATCCCTGTCCTCCCCACAGCTCCACTGTGCTGCTGGAGCAGCTGGTTCCTGATACTGGAGTCTTTTTTCCACCAAAGCACAGACAAAAGCACTGAAGCTGCCCCTATATTTCAGCAGAGCTAGAAAAAGCACAAATAACATACTGTGTTAACTTTATAGGCCAAGTAGAGGGAGTATTTAGCACGAGGTGGATTGATGGAAATCTCTCCCCCCATACCCTGCGTTTTGGGCACCAATTGATTGCTAAACATTTTGGCAGTCTTGGCATGCCATATGAAAGTCCATGTGGTCTTTTTTTTCATATATGGCACACTGGTAGCATACACTGGCAAGGTCTCAGGAGGTACCACACTGATCCTGTCCACTCCTGACAGAATGGCTGCAAAGGATTTCTAGTACTTTAGTACTTTTTTTTTTTTCTTTTCTTTTTTTGCCAAATGACCATTTTGTTCTAATGGCCATGGGGGTCCCAGGAGCCTAGGAAGGAGTGGCTGAACTGTTACTAATCCATTTTCCCACTGAGTACAAGCACAGAACAAGCTCAGAAAGCTAATAGACCGCTCCTTTATTATTTTGTTCACATTTTCACCAGGGAGAAAAGGTTAATTTCAATGAAATATTCTCTTTTTTTCCTGGAAAAATGCAAGTAAAAGATTTATTTTGCCTTGCTATTCATCTCTGCTGCTGCCTGACAAGCCCTCTGCCTCTGGTGGGCCACACTTCCAGGTGCTTCATGTGCCCATTTCCTCATCCAGAGTCAGTGCCCAAGCTGCAGCGTTACCCAGTGGAAACACTTCAGTCTCACCTGCCCTTTAGCCTGTGACACACCACTAATGGCAAAGGACTGTGATGCAGCATGAAGGCCTGGAGCCTCAGTTGAAATTAGGCCTTCAACACCGAAGCCTGTTGTGAAGAAAAGCAAGATAGTACCCTAAAACGGTGTAGAGCAATAGAGTTTGGAAAAAGAAGCACTATACCAGGTTCAATTCATTTTAGCAGAAGGACTGATAAGAGTTTTGTGACAGTACTTCTGAAAGTTCTGTCCTTTCGGAGAAATCTTTGGTTAAATGAGAATTTCTCAGGGCACTTAGCAGCCATGGATCACTAATCAAAACACAGCCTTGAGCCTTAACTTCAGTACACCCAATCTATCAGATGTTGCAGTGGGAATACTGGTGGCCTCAGAGCCACCTCGCTGTGTGGGCGAGGAAAGGTACATAAGAAAAATCAATGCCAGGGAACTGAGCAAGCACATCACGGAAAGATAGTCAAACAGCTCCAGAACTACATATACCTAAATCCTGCTGTGTAGATTTAACAAGTAAGCCAATGCTATGATTAAACTTGTTATTCTTCATGTAGTTCTGGTGCTAGCTTTGTTATGATCTTATGCAATAAAAAGCAGTGGGATTTAAGGTAGGTATTTCAGTGTACTTGTAACCAAGCTTTTTCACCTGAGCACCACACACTGCACTGCTCTGAGTGGGCTGACTTTTTACTGGATGAATGACTATAGCTGGCAGAACTCTTTCTGCATGCTTATGCCCCCTCAGCTCTCACCATACTGGCCACCACAAGAATAAATCATGCAGTGCTGAACCTTTGTGTATGGGCACATGATTTCTGCTTGTCTGCATTCCTTTTCCCACACACGTGGCCATCTCCCAACCACATTCCCATTCCATACAGTCATTTCCAGTCTCTCACTCCCACCAGCTCCCCCCACCACCTCTGATGTACTAGAAGCAGCAGCAAGCTTGCTTCCCACCCGTGCTGTGATATAACACATACCACAACACAAATAGCATCAAATTCTGACACTAATTATCATTATAAGCCAAACATTAAAGATTTTTAAGCAGCATCTTGGGCTTGCAATACTCCTGCTACAAGGTGTAGAGTTTGGAGCTTGCATGTAATAAGAACCCAGACTTTTGGAGTCCATCTCTCTGGAGCTGTCTGAAGTTGCCACATGCTTTTGCTTTGCACGTTGCTAGCAACATATGATGTCTTTCTCTTTTCCTTTCAAAGAATGCCAAGTTTTCAAGTATAAAAGAAGCCCCGTTCATTGTTGAAACATCAGAAATTGGTTCTGACATATTTGCTGGAGTGGAAGCTAAGGGCTTAAGTGACAGGTAGGCAAGGGAGGGAATAATAATTAATAAATTGGCAATCAGGACATTCCTTGCTAATTTGGGGTTTGTGTCTCCCCAGGTTCAAAGTTGTTCTCAACAACTGCTGGGCAACTCCCTCCTCGGAGTACTTCTACCAGATCCACTGGCCTTTGATCACCAAGGGGTAGGTGCTGGTGGGACAAGGGGAAGCACCTCTGCCCAGCCCAGCCCCAAGGATGACAGAAAGCCAGGGGCTGGGGGATGAAGGGGCAAAAGAGAAGCTGACCCACAGCAGGGCGAATGCACCCATCAGACTGAGACCTCAGGAGATGTTTCACTGAAGCCACATACGCTCTGACACTGCTTCTCTATGCACGATGCAGGTGTGCCACAGACAACTCCATCCTTGTGCACGAGAATGGGAAAACGAGCCGGGCAACGTTCCAGTTCAATGCTTTCCGCTTCCGTAACATCCCCAAACTGTCCAAGGTCTGGCTGCACTGCGAGACGCATGTCTGCGACAGTGAGAAGTTCTCCTGCCTGGTGGTAAGACCTACCTCCCTGAGAAACACGCAGTGCTAAATTTAGACAAAGGATGTTGAGACCTTCCTGAGGGCATGTTGGGTACAGAGCCAGAGATTTCAGTAGATAGAGGCACTGCCATGCGTGAACCTTAGTGGCCAGCTGTGCACCCTGACCCCTGTCATGCCACAGGCGCTGTATGCAACATTGGGCAACTTGTTTAAATGTATTGAGAAATAACATAGCACTTTAAAAGCTCAGTTCTTGTCAAACAAACAGCTACAGTTAAACACAAGCCTGGAAAAAAAGGATAAAGTAGAGCTTTTTCCATTTTACCAAACATCTCTGTGCTGAGGGCGTCCTGGGGACAGCGGGAGAAGCTGGCTCAAAGCTCACCGCTAGTCAAATGAAACCTCCCAGTCCTCCCTCCCAGGGAAAGTCCTCTCTGCTATCCTGCAGTAAGTTACTGCCCTTGCAGCCATCCTATTCTGCATGAAACACATAAATTGTCCCTGGAGCAGGAACTGGGGCCGAAGAGTAGGTTCCTGTGACCTTAGGTGGGAATGAGGTGGGGGTGCTATACAGGCATGTTATTTAGCATGGGGAGGCGTGCACTGCTTGCACCAGCTGATGCAAGGGTCAGGGTTACTAAAGTGTCTTTCTTTAAAGACTTCTCTCTCCCTCCTTCACTAAGTCAGAGCTTTGCTATCCTTTCTCTCATGCAATGAATGTGTCATTGCTATAAAATGAAACTGAATTTTATTGAACCTGAAATGAAAGCCCAAAATACTCCCTGGCTGACATACTGTCATTTCAGCAACAAATATTTCTTGCTGGAGAAGAGAAAGCATCACTCCTAGTGAAACCAGCTTTTCTTTCTAAACCCCTTCTCAGTCCAGGAGCCAAATTAAGACAGCAGTTTATTACCGAGCCTCAGCACTAAGCAGGAGGCACTAATCTGTGCAAAACTTGCAGGTTTTACAAAAATGCCTTGTTAGAAATTCTAAAGTTCAAAGGTAAAAGAAAAAACTCTGGGCTTAGATTTTGTTGTCTGTTTTAAAGATTTATTCAACTTTTTATCCAGCCACAGATAAAACCCAATACTCCGTATCTGCCTTTCTGACAGTACTGCCAAACAACTACATCATCCTTTCAGGCACAGGGTGGAATTCCCTCATTGCCCTCCAGTGTAGGATAATTGCTTGATCAGGCTAACATCCTTCGAGTCTACTTCCAACCCAAAAATGCAGCTGGTGGTCTGCTGCAATTAAGGTTGAACCAACCTGGGGGTCTATCCTTACAAGCAAGTCATAACCAGAACTACCACACGCTGAGTTTGTAACAAAAAATGCCCACAGCTGGGTATCTACAAAGGTCAGGGGCTGGACAAGGACCTTTAATCTGTAGAGCACTGCCTCCAATACAGACCTTGTCAGCTTTGACAGGCATCATTAGTGCTGGACATGAGATGATTTATATGGAAGGGATTTGTGCTTCCTGTTTCTACCCAATGGGCAACAATTATACTTAGCAATAAACAACAACAGAAGCCTTCACAGAGGCCACAGGTTAAACAGATGGAGCTCAGCTCCCCTCTTCCTTCTTGACAGGAGTTTTGTTTAAGACAGGGTGGAAAGGCAACCCAGAGGGACCTGTGATTAGCAAGCAGACACCCATCCAGGCTCCTGCCATCTCACAACTGAAAAGAGAATTTACACTGACAGTCACTGTAAGGGCGGGGGCACACCAAAATCCTCAGAAAAGTGTACTGTGAGCACTCTCCTTAAATCTCTCCTGCACCAAAAAACCCTAATAATTACAGGAAAAAAAAATCCCTAGGAAATATGCAGCAATATTGACACAGATTTCATTTCCTTGGTTGGAAACATGAGAATTTGGTTTGAATTTTTTCATTATTTTTAATTTTGTTGGTATACATGCCTTTTCCTCTGATCTCTTGAGACATGTGACAAACGAAAACAGCGCATGGAACAAACCGGAGGTGTTTTAGTGGCAGAGATCGCTGTACGCAGTAAGTGGCTGGGATCCTGGGGTGTTTCTCCCTTTGGGAAGCAATGAAGTTGGGAGCCACCCGTGGCTCGCAGCGTAGGAGCAAGCAGAGGGAGCCAAAGGCCTCTGCCAGAGCCCTTTCCCCTATGGCAGCAGGAGTCTTGAACAGAGGTTGGTCCCCTCCAGGCTTGGGGCTCTGGCAGAAGAGCTCTGTGAAACTTTCCTCACTTACAAAGTGAGGAAAGGCACCCATTTGGCATTAATGATAAATGGCCAAACCACTTACACACCAAGTTAGCAATGTAAACTCTGCTCACCTGCATTTGACCTCAGCAACAGCCCAGACAAGCTCTGAGAGATTGCACGTGAGTGGAAGAGAGGTCAGGCTCAGGAGCAGCAGGAAAGCTTTTCTTTACACTGTGGGTTGGTACTTCAGCATACCCATAACCCTGGTAGCTTAACCCTTTGTGCCTATCCCTCCTGATACGCAAATTGAACTGCCATCAGGTTTCCCCAGTATAAAACAATGCCCGTTTCCTCTAACTGCTGCCTCCTGGAGGCACCAGGAATTTCTCCCTGAGCTGGTTTAATTCTGCAGATCTAGCACATCTTTTGAAACAGGTCCTTGGAAGAAGGTATGCCTAAATCATGTTTTCACTAGAGCCCTTTATACTAGTTTATCAACTACATCAACAACAACCTGAAAGCCAATTTAAAAATGCACATAGAGCAGCATTACTACAATTCAGTATGTTGCACCAGTAAACCCCCATCAGTTTTAGAAGATAAAAGAACTGAGGATCCTTTCGTAACTTCCAACAGTAAAGCCAAGAGGAAGAAATATCCAGAATTTCAAAATGTGGCAAATGTTATCTGTTCTGCTTTTACAAAGCACACTGGTGTACTTTGCCCTATTTTAAACATGCCATCCCAATGTTATCTTTTTCTCTTATTTTATACAGGCAAAGGTTTATCCAGATTTTACACACTCTCAGGTAAATAGCAAAGTATGACAATGAAAATATCAATCCCAAATATGGGGTTTGGGTGACTCTGTCAACATAAAACCCATAGCTCAAAGAAAGAGCTGAAAAATCTAGTAAATTTGACAGAAAGGGAAGTATTTCAAAATCAAATTTTATTTCTCAATGCTATACAGTTTATTTACCTCCTTTTGGCACATCCCGCATTCTGGACTATAAAATCATACCAATAACTTCCAATACTAAACATTACTTTCTCTTATTTTCACACCCTCTTCCGAAAAAGGAACAAGCATGTTTCACTGGATTAACAGAGATGTCTGAAACCATTTCTATTTTGAGAAGGTTTGAAAAAGGCCTTTCAAGACCTATTTGTTAAAACTTGATATGGTGACAGAGCCACATTAGGGGCATGCAGTTGCATTGATAGGGGTGGTAAGAGAACATGAAAGGCAGCTGACAGGGAAGTACTCACGTTTAGTCTGTGTTTCTTTTGCAGATATCATCTTCCACCTACTCTTTGTAATTGGATTTTGTGCTGTTTTATTATAAAACACAGCCCAGCTGTGTTTCTTAACTTTGCCCAACCGTGTTCGGACCTGGACTTCCTTACTAAAGATGTTTACTTTGCAGAGGAAAAATGAAAGTCACAAAAAAATCCTTGTGCACCATTTTACCAGATAAATAACACATTCCATGAGCTTTGCACCTCAAATACTGGAGAATTCTAAAGCACATTTGCCTCTCCCCAGTCTCTGCAGGCATTTTAAACTACTGAAAACCCAAGGGTTATGTATTCTACTGATGCCTCCTTTTAAAGAGTTGTGATGCCAACAATACTTGTTCCTGTAAGGAACATAGGGATATGCAAACTCAGCATTTGTCAATGCCACATTTACCTTCACGGTCCCCCTTCCCTGTCAGTCTCGGTGTGGTACCAAACTCCCCTCCAGGCCTGGTCTTGCAAAGTTCTAGCTTGATCTGTGAAGCCTTTGAACAAGAAAAAAAACTAACCTAACATGACAAGGATGAGAGAAAAGGATGCTTTTTATGTAGCAACAGTTAGAAGAGCCTCAGAATTAATTACCTGACATTTCTTTCCTGCTTCTCAGCATTGTCAGTATTGATTGGTTGGGTTAAGTAGAGTACAACACATGCTGCAGTAGGTATAATACTGTTAGGAGTAGGATGTCTTGCTGACTGGACAGGCTTAGTGCTAAATAGCTGTGTGGTATGGATGCAAATTAAGCACATCTGAGGTTGGAAAACAACCTAATGAGCTTTACTCTTCCTTGAAAACATAGCTGGTGTCAGATACAACAGGGTCCAGGTGTTAGCTCTGTACCTGAGTAACAACAGCTCTTAAACAGCAAGAAAAAAATCACTAGAAAGGTGATTTCTAAATAGCAGGAAATATCAGGACCCGAAACAATTTCCCATTGAGAGTGATGGTAGGCTCCTTACTTCCAGTAATTACTAAAACAATACTGAACAAAACTCTTGAAAGTGTAAGAAACATTCCTAGGCCTTTTCCATGAAACTTCCAGCATCCTAAATGCGAAAGAGAGAAGAATGACTACAGCTGTAGACTACACTTCCTACTAATGAACACAGTGGGTGTACCTGTGTCTGTACATACTGCAGCATAAGCATATTATAGAATTTTTGCTATTGTTTGTAGAGAGGAAAATTCCTGAATAATTATATTAAATTAAGGATTTTAAGCTCTCCTTTCTTTTTGAAACCTCATTGTTATGAAGATAATGCATAGCTAGAACACACATACCTTATGGCCACAGGGTTCAAATACACACAGATCCCCCTTACCATGGACTCTGTTTGCTCCTCTAGGTGGAATCTCAGTCCATACATATTTATAAGTAACTGAGAAAAATAAAGCTGTTTAGAAGCTGAAATTGTAGCAGACATCATCCACCGTGACAGCCTGCAGAAAAACGGTCTGTTGGGACGGCATGCATTTAGCCATTGCATACAACAGAGGGCACTCTCTTGACGGAATCGTCTGATTGAGAGCAGAGTTAGATCTGTCACTTCGAAGTATTTCTTAGTGGTGCAAGTTTCTAAAGCAGAGCAGAGCTATTGAATGTACTGTGCACCACAGGACATATTGATCAGAGATAATGACTCTGCATGGTTTTCTCCCCCATTTGCTGCTTTGCCTCTCTTTCCCCTTCCCTCCTTCTGCTAACGCCCCAAGTTTTAACACCTGCCAAGTGGCTTTACCTCTTCAAATGCTTGTCCTTGACAAATGAGATTAACAGACCAGCTTCTTCTCCAAAGCCTGTTTCTTTTGCCTTGCCTTTGCAACAGTCACTGCTCTCCTATCATGGCTATTCTGTGCAGAAAGCCTTGAACTGAGTTTCCTTGCTAGGTTGATTAATTTTCTTCCTAATTATGCAATAAGTATTGCTTTGGAACAAACCTTGCAGGATTGCAGCAGCTGTGAAATGTGAACTCCCAGGCCACCTCCCTGCCCACCATGAGATGGAGCCTCTGGGCATACATATCTCCCATATGTTTTACTGTATTGAGTGGGGCTCATGCAGCCAGTGAGCAATGGTTGCAGGACAGGCAAAGCCCTATTACCAATCCGAGTCTGGATCACTATCTCCCTACAGTCCAGAAATACCTTATTGCTAAAGACAAACAAACAACTGAAAAACAGCTCCTAGAGGTCTCCATGAAAAGGTTTATCTGTCAGAGGAGGCAGCAGAATATGAACAAGTTTCAGCTCCAGAAGTAGTGTTCCTTGAGAAAGCAAAAGTTGTCCATCCTAAATAGCTTGCATGAAAAGTATGGACTATAATTCACCTTCATTTTTCCTAACCTACATATAGCTCATCACTATTTATTCTACTAAATACTATTTATGTTGCCAGTATCAGAAAATGTAGTGATTGCAAAAGATTTTAGCACAAGCTGAAGCTTGATAGACTTCATCATATCAGATGCATTATAATGATGGATCTTTTTCAGCTGGCAGGGCATGACGATGCTTGCCTTGATCTCTGCATCTGGAAGTCCAACTCAAGGCTGGGCATGGAAACACAGGGAAAGGAAGGTTAGTTACAGGGGACACAGATAATCTGTTTAGAACCCAACATTTGTTTTCCCCAAGATTACATTTTGGTTTTGTCCCAATTCTTCCTTTCATTTGGACAAACTCTAGTGAGGCATGAGTTTTCACATATTTTCCTTCACATGCTGAAGCACAAGGCCACTGAGGTCATGGCAAGAAGTAGGAGAGACATGAACACACACAGGTGTCACAATGCTAACACCACAGGTTGTAGCGCAATATCACTAGTAAAGTGACACACATTTACACAATGTTTTGTTCATCAAATATAGGTCACTTCTCACTTGCAAATGGTAAACACCATTAACCTGGGTGGCCTTTGTTTGACAGTCACTGCAGATGCACATAACGACTGAGAAGGTCCAACAGAAATTGCCAATGAATGAATGAGTCAGATCTAACACAAAACCCTTAGAAGCACAAACCAGCAAGCATGCCACCTGTGCAATCTGGTACTTTCCATCCTCGATGCTCTCTATTTAGTGTCCCCAAATAAGCAGTGCCGTGGCACTGTGATTCCTTCCACTCCTGCCGCCCAGGTCCAATAGTGAAAAAGATGGAACAGGCTCTGAGATTGTCAAGTCAGAATCAACTATAGTCAAGCACTGTGCCTTATGTCCTGTGCTGGGATCCCACAATTTCAAATCCAAACTTGAGAATGAATCCTCAGTAGCTGGTTATCTGAGGACATGCAACTGATTCTGCTGCAGAGATGCCAGACTAGGTCTGACCTGACGTGGCAACCTAGCACATGCCCTGCTAGCTCAGCCCTGAAAAGAGTGAAGCCACATCAGGGCTTCAAGCCTGTCTGTAGGGGGATCTCAGCTCAGTAGCACTCTGACATAAACATTGCATACACTGCCAGAATTGGCAATATATTACACAAGATAATCACAGGCAATGTCTCAAGTCCAGGTAGCATGTTTAGAAACTCCCCATCTTCATCCTAATTTAAACACCAACTTCATCTCTTGATGCTGTAAATCCATGACATTCTGTTTAAATGTCCCAGTCAGGGACAAGGAAAAACCTTACTTATCTCAGAATAGTATCATAAGAACCATGACTCAACACATACAGAACACATCATAAAAGTACATAGCCTGTATTAGGAGTGAACCTCCTCATTCCACTCTGAAGAACAAATCTTTTCAAGGTATCTCCATCCAAAGGGCAGCTGTCACACACAGGTGCAGAGGAAAAAATAGCTATTGATTGATTGGACTTCACATCCCTTTCATGTAGTATATCACTGTGGCCCTGCAAAGGTCAAGTTCAGGGGCTTCAGAAAAATAAATAATAATTCTTGCAGCCAGGCAGTCAGACACTCAAGGGGGAGGCTAGTGTCCTGAGCTCTGTCAGAAGCTGCACTGCACCCTGAAGCATAGAGATCAGCCTGCTTTCCAATACATTTTCTTTGCTGTTACAAGGAAAACCTGGTACCCACCTACCACCTTTTAAAGAGCCTGCCCTTTAAAAGCAATTACGTTAAGACATGTTCCTGTTCTAAATTCTAAGAGAAACATTGTGAAATTCCCCTAGACGAAGCCCACCTGCAATGCAAACAGTGTCTCTGTGGTGCAACCAGTCTCCAGCCTCCCCAGCTTGCTTCCCACCTTGAGCAGCCTGTGCCTTCTCTCCTGCTAAATTTTCTCTGCATGGGATATCGTCCACATTATCACCCTCCTCCCACAGACTGGCTCTCTCTGGGCATTTACACACTGTGACACAAAGTATCGCTGGAAGAGATTCCCACCCTGTTGCAAGACACTCGGCTTTTCTACTTAGACTCACCTGCTCTAATTGGAAAAACAGATCAGTGTTTTTCTTCTAGGAGCAAACACAGCAACATGCATCAAGATACCTAAGACACAGACATTTAGGATGTATATCACATTGACCTTATTTTAAAAAGTCAATTAAACCACAATAGGTAGCAGACTGGTCAGTAACATGGCCCTGAAATACGTTTTGAGAAGATCTTGCAGGTTTAAATGGCATTCTGCTTTTCCATAAGCACATTCAGCAGAGTCCAAATGATGCAGTACTGCACGACGGGAAATGGGACATGTAGATCCTATTCCTTGGTGAGCACCAAAGCTGAGGTGTAATGCTAAAGCAGAGGTCTTATCACTGTGAAATGTTTGCACAGCACTATAAATTTACACAGTGATTAATAAGCCCTGATAAGAGCATTCTGAGCACTCCTCATTGTCTTCATGCCCAAAACTTCTGTGCTAGCACCTTCTAGTGAATACCTCAAAGTACTCGAAAAACAGTAACTGATTAATTTGGAAGATTTAATCTTTCCTTTACAAACTGAGAAAAACTGAGGCAGAAAGAATGACATGAAGAGGTCACAGCAGGGGGGCACATCAGATTGGTACGCATTCCAGTAGAGGGGAACGTTACTGCAACAGCAGAAATAGTCATCAAGGAAATATATGTGGCCTGATCTGATACTTCTGAGGATGAATTGTGAATTGAGAAAACTTGCAAATTTTGCATTTATTTTATCTGTATTAGAAATTCCATACATACAGAAAATCAAGACAACAAATTTAAGGGATCTGATACACAATTTATTATGTGCCTGGTGACCCACAGTAACAAATCACAAGCGCCCATAAGATAAAACTCAAAGGTCAATCACCTGGAAGGAAGTTTACACCAACAGGTTTTACCTCACACTTGTGATAGGTGTGCCACCATGCCTCAGTGGGTGGCAATCCTTACCCTCTGATGTACCTGGACCTCCGCCCCCAGCTCACAGCCACCCAGACTTGGGCTGTTTACCTGTGTGAAGGCCAATAATGCAGTCTCAGCATCTGTCTGGGAATATGGCCTATCTCAAAAGTAATCATAGCACTCAGGATTTTCACAGACATAACAGCTATTTCTTCAGTGGGGTTGATCCCAGTGTGGAACAGTAGGCTGCTAGCTACCACACAAGCATCACCAGTTTTTTCTACCTTTAGCAACAAAAAGAGTGCAACTATTCTTATTGCATATCCTAGATGTGGGGTGCAGGGTGCAAATAAATCGGAACCTTCAATCTTGCAGTGACTATTTTCCAAAATGTAAAGAAAAGTGGGGAAAAAAATGCTTTGAAGTTACTGTATCAATGGTCCTTCACTGGACTAAACTGAAATTTTATTCATTTTTTTTCCTAGGAGAGATATTCAACCACTTCACAACTTTCTTTGGCAGACGGGAAACAAGTTTCCTCCTCATACCCATTAATAGATTATGAAAACACATTTGCTACTAACCTGCCTCCCGAGTTATTCTAGCAAAGGTCCCTCTCCAAGGCCAGCAGAACAGTCACGATGAAAGCTTTGCTACTCCATGCTACTTGCTCAATAGCCAGAAAGTGCCAAACACCATGTGTTTTAAGGATGCTATAGAAGAGACCGTACAGGTCACTCAGGAGACTGACCACTTGAAGGGGCATGCTGAGAGAACACATGTTGCAGCTCCACCAAACAGTGAGCTGCTCTCTCCACTGCAGCTGGAAAGGAGGAGGAAGAGGGATACTTTCTTTTTGACCACTGTTTCTTATTCTCCATTTCCTTCATTTGCCCTGATTTGTTTTGGAAATAGGCAGAAGTTACTGAAAACACTTTCCAAAACTTCAGTAGGAATCAAGAAAAGTGATGCATGGAGATCACTGCCCATCATACTGACCAATATTGCCTTCCTATTTCTTCCCCTGCTTCTGATATTCCTTTGCATCCTCCATTGCCTTTTGTTTCTTAATTTCAAGCATGTTAGAGCAACACTTTGGTTAGCAACACATCTGTACGGTTTTAGTCAAAAAACCCAGGCAACATTGATGACATTGATTTTCTCTGCCATCAGCTGCACTAGTCCTTCCAAACGATCAACATATTTTTCCAGTTTGCTCACCATGTTGTCCAAGATCCTAATGTGCCTATTGGGGCATATACAATGAGGTCACATTTGTTTATCATCTGGTGTCAAGCAACACAGCATATTGCGTATAGTTTCAGATTCCAGTAGTTTCCTCCTGGTGGCTGGATTTCATGGCAAGGGAGGGAACGACTTGTCTGTTCCATATTCCAGGCCTTTTCAGGAGGTGCCATAGTTTGAACATGCTCGGGTCCTCCTACCACAAGTCTTTGCAGAATCTACACACACAGCTAATTAAGTAGTCATTTCTCACACTAGTTTAAAGGGGTAGCTTGCTGAGGGAAGAAATAATTTTGAAAGAAAATAATTTTCCCATCTGGCATAATTTAACACTGGCCTCACTGGAGCAGAATAAAGGTTCATCTAATTCAAAAGCCTCCCTCTGACAGTAAGCACCAGCAGCTGCTTACAGAAAGTGCAAAAGCAACAGAA
>VZTL01074255.1:0-13747 GCA_013400535.1 Scopus umbretta | reverse complement strand
AAAAAAAAAAAAAAGAAAACAAACTCCGAAAACAGCTCCAAATTACCTACATAAAGCAAATAGAAATGTAGATACTGGACTGTGTCCAGGACTCCTGGTTTCCTATGACAGAAGACAAAAGTTAGGGCAATATGCTGCAAAAAGATACCAAGACTTTCCAGCACTGATAGACTGTCCATGTCTGCAATGCCATGGCTACAGAATTAGCTGTCAGAACCAAATTATCTCTACCACAGGCTGTACTGCCCGGGTTTGCAAGGCCATAAATCAAGGCTATCCCCAGGAGATGAAGAGGGGAAAGCTGGGCACTCCTGGCCTCAGCCCCACACTTATCTCCCACCTCAGCCCCTTCCTCTGTGGCAGCTCCTTTGCACCCGGCTTGATACGCATCAGCCTGCTGGACTCATTGACAGGTCTAAGAGGAGAAAGACCAAGGCTAGAGCTTTAGAAAGTGTTATTCCAATCAAATTCTCAATCCTTCTGATGTTTTGTTTGTTTGGCTGGGGTTTTTCCCTCTCTTGCTTACTATTTTTGTGAAGTAATGGCAGATTCAGTTTATGGGAGCTGCTGGAACAGGCATTGGTGGGAGAAGCATAAAGTGCCTTCAGAGCTGACTTCTAATTAACAACTGAGGATACTGTAGGAGCAAGGATAGGCTAAAATAAAAATCAGATTTTTGGATTTAAATATTGCTGAGCTGTGACCAGCTCAGACAAAAGGTTCAGATACAGACTGGTGCCTTCAGAGGTAGCTCAACCAAAACAGCAGAACTGAAGTCGAACTTGGTTTGAGCTAAGTCCAAAATAAGTGTCTTGATCTTACATCTCATTACTTGATAATTGTCTTTGTTGATCCCCAAATTAATGGAAAGGCAGTATTTGTGCTCCCTTTATTTTTAGAATATTTCTGTCTTCAGAAAAATTGAAGAGTTTCATGGGAGGGGAGAAAAAATCTTTGTGTCTGGGGTGGGTGTCCTGCATTTCTGAGGAATCACAGTAATAAAGAAAATTTTCATCAGAGTTGGAAACCTGAACATACATCTTGGTAGGAAGGCAGCAGGCAGCTGAAGTGCTACAGCACCATCTCCTGGAAGTCAGACATTCCTGAATTTCTAAAGCGAACTTAATACACGGTCATACAGACACATGAAATTTAATGCCAAAACTTGGGATGAATTTAATACACTTTTCTTTACAAAAACGCTTTAACAAAATATGGAGGAAATAAAAATTATTCCCATGACTTATAGCCTTTGCAGATGTTTTTTTTTTTCGTATAGGAGATTATTGTCATTTGGTAGAACTTCTTAAATTCAAGCATTTGATACTAAATCATAATAAAATAGAAAGTCATAGAATTTGACAGTAAAGTTGGTTAGAAATTGTCCTTCAGCAAAAAGAATTTCATTAGTTTTTCATTGTCTATGGTGAAATAAATAACAATAAAGATATCTAACTAATTCTGCAAAAAGCATTAAAAGTAGTCTTTAGGTTTTGAGAATTTTTAAATTGTCAAGTTCTGCTGTCCTAGAATCATCTTTACAACCTGAAAGTATAAATTAGCCTTTTAAAAAAAATTTGATAGTTACTGTGGAAGCATGTCTTCTAAAAACAAAAGACAAGTGCTATGATATTTTTCAGCCATGAGGATGCTTGATGATTTCCTCCCAAATACCTACCAAAATTATTTAGCTGATCATAGCATCAATCTATGAAAGGTTTTTTCCTGAAATCAAAAGTTGTCTTCTATGTTGAGTCCTGCTGTGGACGTGACTCCTTGACTAAACATGTCCTGTTCATCTCCCATTCCAGTTTGGACCCTGTCCCCAATGTGAATTGCTCATAGCTTCTCCCAGCTACTGTTGGCGTATCTACCTGAAATAATGTTGATTTTCACCTCATGTAGTATGATGCAGAGCACAAGCCTCAGTCTAAAGAGACCTGAGTAATGCAATTCACAAACAGGGTTTGGTAGTTCAGTGCTGGTTTCCAGTTCAAGAATTTTGTGTTGGGACAAGACCTTCTCTTACTTTAATTTTGTTCTATATTAATTTTATCTGCAGATGGGTGGACCCCACTCTGAAAAAAGAGATGAAAATACTGAGTTTAAGAAGTAGAATTTAGGCAATACCCTGCATGAAATAATAATTCAGAGAGTCCTGGAAAGGACTTCCTTTTGTTACAGCTCGATTCAGCAATATTGATGAGCATAACAGGCATTCAACAGATCTCAATAGGGTTTACAAAAATTTGCCCTCATGTACCACTGCTGTGGCATATTTTGTTTTTTTTTTTGTCTGAATTCTTCCCTCTTTTCCTCCTGTTTTCTGCAAGAAGCTGTGTCTTGTTCAGACACATCCAGAAACAGCTTATGTTTTTGCCATATTCAGATTTCTGTTTTAAATTTACAGTGTGAAATGGATCAGCCAAGTTTTGCAGTTTTGGGCAGATCGCTCCATCCTGTGGCAGCACTGTTTCTTGCACCACCATTTCCAGGCTCCCCCCAGGCAGCTTCCAGGAGTCAGACCCCAGCACCCAGGCGTAACGCGTGGCAACGCACTGCTGCAAACATCCACACTGTCTGCAAAATCTGTGAATAATGCCACGTGTTCTGTAATGCTACTGGCACCCTGTCTATAAACGCTGCATATTCCCTCTGCAGAGTGCCTCATGTAGGGCTTGCCTCCTGTTGTGGCTCAGTTTAATGTGCCAACTTGGAATATCATCTGGGTGCATTCTCTTACAGCCAACAGATAATCCCCTGAATGACATGAGAGACATCTCAGAGGCAACAGGGGCTTCAAATTTTACTCCTCTGAGCATTTCTGATACCAGCTAGTTCCATCAAGGGAAGAACTTGAACTGAGCACACAGAGGGTTAATACAATAGTGCATTCAACATGGAAAGTAAATTTCTGTGTAGACAAATAATGAAAAAAGCCCACATTTAAAGATAGCATTTAGCATAGGGATTTTCCAAAATTTCAGTAGTGAGCAAATCATGGCCAAACACTGAAGTCCTGTTTCATTTTAAAAAAAAGAAACAGAAAAATAGGGCTAGAAGGGACCTCAAAACCCATACTGCTGTAGGGTGAGATCTGTTATGCTTTCTAATTATACTCTAATTATATCTTCTAGTTATAGAAATATACTATACCTACACCTCCTAACACTGAAGCAATGTCTTCCACTGGTTCACTGACTTTATTTTAGTAAGCTTTCACAGTGTCTGACATGAATGTTCCCTGTTTTTCTTCAATTTCCTTGTTTTTCAGTATATCCTTACTGGATGTGAAAAACAGATTATCCTTTTTTTTTCTCTACATCAGCTCTCTACTTACTTGAAGCCTGCTATTTTGCCTTCTTTCAGGTTTCTCTTCTTTAGGTTGCCCTCCCCTTTCACTACTATGTCAATATTTCCTCATGCCTCATGTTTTTTAGACCTTTAATTCAGCTTCCAGACTCTCCAGCTGGTCCACGTATGTCTTGTAGGAGTATGGTACTTGGAAGTATGGTACTCAAAACTAGCTGTAGTGGTCCAGCCAAGCCCTTAACAGAAAAGCAGAAAACTTTTGTTAGTGATCCTTCTGCCTTGCCTATTTTTTTGGCAGATATGTAGATATCTGCTTCCTTATATGCTCTTCTGGTATTCTGTCATCAGACGTACAACAGATTTTATTATCATTATTATTCAAAATTCCAAAATTAATAAAAGCATACCTACTAGCTTGAAATCCACAGTTTTCAGTTTTGCATGTTAGCTCTTCAAAGTCAAAGCACTCTCATCCTTGAAACAGAGACTCGGTGCATGTCAAATATATTGCAGATTGACTTTGTGATCAATGTTACAGTCTAACAAGAAGCTAGAAACCAAATGGGTTGGGTTTTAGTTCAATTTAGAACAATGGCAAAATGCAGTTGGCCTGGGTTTCTACCCATCATACTTGGCTCAAAGGATTTCTAAGCTAAAGAGCATCAGCTGTAGATTACATATTTTTATGATTTTTCTGAAATTCCGGGAGAAAGAATGTTGAAACACTGTGCATTTTACATATCAAAACCACCTGGACAGATGTTGCTTCAACTATTGACATTACATCATGACAACTGAAATAGCATTGCATAAATCTCTCTAATACCCTTCATGAAGGTCATCAATCATTTTTAAATGTGCGTAACACTGAAGTGTAAGATGGAGAAGGTAGCATTGCTCCTTCAGATTTAGGGATGCATGGCACTTAGCCACAGCATTTTTAATAAACTCTCAATAATGAGAAAGCACATAGTGATATGATGATGGCCTTGATTTATAACTCAGTTATATATGACAATTTTAATATATTATTTTAAAGCAAGTTTGCTTGCAGTGTTTCTCATTTCTCTACTTTCTGTAAAATGGACTTACTTTAAGATACAGTTTGAAATAAATTCCTGATCAGAAATATATAAGGGACGTGGAAACATATAGCTATTATTTTCAAATCTGGACAATCAGGACAGAACTAAGTAAAAATTAAAGACTTTCCCTAAAAAAATAGTTTTATGAACCTTATAGCCCACAGTTTGTCTGGTTTGGGAACAGCAGCGGAGGTACCATATTGTAACTGTTGTAAGGATCTTGCAGTCTAAACCAGACTGGTAAAGAATAGGGCTTTGGGCTATCTAATAAAGGGTACTGGGAAGAGTATCAGTTGGACATTGAGTGAAGGAAAATATTAAAATAAAACCAGCATGTCATTAGATGTGTAACTCATTTCCCATTTCCTCTTTGCCTTGAAATTATTAGTCTCTGAATCTCCTGCACTTATTCTGATGTGCTGAGCAGTGCCTGCCCGCAGAGGCAGGGAGCTCCACGCATGTCGCTCTTCCTATGCCAGAGAGTTTTGTAGACTATGGACGGACCTGATGGCACTGGCAAGTCCAAAACACCAGATGCCACATGCAGACGACCCCTACATCATCTGAGAGGCACAGGGAGAGGTTGGTCCTGGTTTGCTTCTGTGTACAGAAGTGATACTACAGATCACTGTGCCAAGCTAAGGGAGATGGGAGGAAAGGAAAAAGGATGCTAAGAAAAGAACACTGCAGATAATGAAAGGAAAGGTGATGAAAATTGTTAGTGTGAGAACCGAAAGGAAACGTTACACAGGATGAAGTGCTGGAGTTTGGAAAGAGCCTAAGTATCTCCACCAGGTCCTGCAGAGAGAAGAGATGCTGGGAAGCCTTCCAAAACACACCCTCCTGGAGCAGGTGCCCCAAGCTGCCTCATCCCTCTTTGCTCCCCTCCTGGCCAGGTAACCCACACCTCCACAACTCTCTGTGTCCCTAGACAAAATGAAGAAGCATTTTGATTGAGGAGAACGACAAAGAGCCTTTTACTCCCACTGTGCTGAAGGTAATGGTAAGGAAGAGGAGTTTCTATTTACATAAGCACTAAATCCAGGCTGAATGAGTGGGAAGGTCAGTTTTGAGTCATTAGCCCTGGGAATGTGGGGGAACAAACTTGGCCACTTAGAGACAGTAGTAAAACAAGGAAAGGTGAAGGTGAAAACTGTATATTACCAGATGACAGGAAAAGTGGTGAAAAAAGGGACTTGCTAAAGGAAATTACAAACTAAGGGTCAAAATGACTGAAGGGAAACCAGGAGAGGACAAAATTGTGAATTTCCAAAAAAGGACAGTGCATCCATACTAAAAACAGCATTTTGTTATGACTGGTGAGAGTTTCAGAGAACCAGAAGAGTATCAGTGACACAAAGGGGACAGATTACATTAAATTAAAGACATGTTAAAAATTTAGGATAAACTTAGTAGAAAAACAGCAATTTGAAAAAAATAGTCACTGAAAAAGGATAGACAGGAATAGTTGGTTTTAATAATAATGCTGCAGTTTTACCAGATTCAGGGAAATCCAAGAAAACTCTTGTTCCCTTTCTCCTCCTGACTGGAAAACCAGGAATCTGGTAGGCCAGGCACAAGAAAATTGAGATTGTGTAAGAAATTGCATTTAGAGTAGAAACATGCAAGATAGGAGGAGGAATGGGAAGAATTAGCTTGAGGATGCAGCAACATTCTAAAATAAATAAACCAAACCAAACCTGTAACTATTTTTCTGGAATTAAAATAGCATATTGGGGTTTTTAATCTCTGCCTGCTGCTTATGAATAACATTTAACAACAGTTATTCTGGTCTTTTGCCTAAATGTATACTGAGACCACTGATAGCTCTCCAGTAACCAAAGCATTTAAAAATCTCTGTCAAACTTAAGCAGATGAAAGTATACTAATGCTCATCAAGAAGAAAAATATGACAACAGGAAAAAAGCAGGAAAGTGTGTACTATTTCTTGGTCTGGAGACTCCATCCTGCCGTAGACATAGCTCTGATTTGATGTAGAAAAATAACCACACAGCAAGCTGGAAAAGTAAGCTTTGCCACTTCACTACTTTTTCTTGCAATCTCCCCATATCTTCCTTTGTCATCACATCTCCAGCATTTAGAGAATGGATGAAAGACTTGAGTGAATTTTTTTATGATTTGAGATTTTAGGAGCTCTCAAAGTGCTTTGGCAAGGTTTCTGACTGAAATAATACCAGTCGTAGTCTTATGCCATGCTGTTTAGCAGTAACTCTCATCAGATTTTCTAGAATGGGTATGTTTAATTTTTTTTTCTATCAACAAACAGGTAACACCTGGCTCATGGCTGGCTTTTCTTTGAAAGGACTTTTCTTTTAAAATATGAATGTAATAACAGTTGACTAACAATTGGACTGCTCTGAAGACTACCAAAATCAGTATAAAAAAAAATCCCAGTAGCACTAACCCCAATGGCTTAACCCATACTCAACTGCAGCTTTCCTTTAGATTCCTCTGCACATCCCCTGCCAAAAACTATTGACCTTGGTTTTCTTCATTTGCCTCATAAAAGGTGCCAACCTAGGAGCTGCCAAAGCACGGGTAGGGAGTTTATGTGTAGCCCTGGAGATACGCAGAGGGGCTGCTGCTGAGCTCAATGGAGAAGTCAGTCCCAGAAATGAGTGGAGCCCTGGACAGCCTGTTGTGTTTAAGCACAGAGGTTTACTCCAGACTGTTCATCTGATCTTAAACATGGTGGCTCAGAGACAGCCTTCATGAGGGTTAGCTACCACTTGAGAAATGCTGATTAGTAAAATATGACTAAAAACCTTTTCAGGTCATCACTTGACTGGATATCACATTTTGATTTAAAATTCAGTTTCAGCTTTGAAGTATTAAATCAGAGACTTACTTAGAAACCCCCTTTCCTGAAGAAAGTTTGGGATCACTTGACCAGCAACAGACAGCAAAAACAGGGAACTTCATAAACAATTTGGAATAAACCAGGATTCAGAGAGTTTATAGGGCAATGGAAAAGAGGGTAATAAGACTGAGCAATTTCTCCTTGCTAGAGCTGACTCAGCAGCTAGCTTTTCCTCTACCTGCCCTCAGGGGAACTATATCCAGACTAGGTTCCCAAAGGTAGGTGCTTTTATCTGGGTCACAGTCTGGATTTTCAGTGAATGTGGTTTATAGCAGAATCCAGCGAGCCAGGAAGTGTAATTTCCTAGAAATCAAATGGAAGAATTATGCGTAGGGAGAGTGGGCTGAGAAGCATGAAGGAACACAAAGACTTCATAGATGTACTAGACGTGGAGACTCCAAGAACAAAGCAGCTGAGGTCTGCAGAAGCCCCAGCGAAGGAAAAGGAACACATTTCTCCACAGGGGGAAAGCTGGCTGTGATCTACTTGGCAGATGGAGCTTCAGCCTCAGCTGGCAATCTATCAAGCTTTTAAAAAAAGTAGTAAACTGTCCTGGCAATGAGTGGGAAACCAGCTACAGTGCTGAAGGAAGAAAAACCACATGCTCTGATGGCTAAGTGGTTCATGAACCCTGCTTTCAAAGGAAAATGAAAGGTGGTGGTGGTTGGTGACTCACTTCTCTCAGTAGCAGAAACATCCATTTGTTGGTATGACCTAATGCTTATAGAGAGGTTCTGCCCAAATCTGAGCTATTGCACAAGTTTGCCAAGGCTCATTCAGCCATCTGACACCCCCTCCATGTGGCTCATTCACTTGGGAGCTAACACTACTGCTCTAGGAACAAGCTAGAGAAAGCCATAAGAAACAGCAAGGCTCCTGAAGTGACAATGAGCGAATCGGAGCCTCAGCTGGTGTTCTTATCAATCCCATCGGAGAGGGTAAAAGCCTGAGCAAGGACAGACACATCCTGGAGATAAATATATGGTTATACAGATGGTGCAGCTTAGAGGACTTGGGTTTCCTGAAGGGGGGAGGAGGTATTCATAATAGGGTCATAAGAGGGACGAGAAGGAAATGACTGAATCAGTCGTAGATATGTGTAAAGTATTTTGCCTTATATGATGCAGGATGCACATGTTCCCTCTGAGATCTGGAATCTGGTGGGAGACAGACCTGTTGAAAGTCTCCAGGGTAATAACAGAAGGAGGAAAGGGCATCTTTGGGGAAGAAATACAGCAGGACTCAGGGAATGCAAAGCTGGGTATGTTTAATTTAATTTTAGCATTTTCATAGTTAGGTATCTAATTTAAACTAGTCATGCAGGCTCATATTGCAATCAGACCCTTCCACCTGTCTTAGACTGCTATTTTAGGATGGGAAGAATTGCCTCTGGATGAGTCTGTCTCTCTACATAGACTAGGGAGGAAACCTAGATAACAAAGTGTCTAACATAGTTAAGGTCAGATTAAATGATTCTCACCTATACTGTAAATGTTGTAAAAAAGTCCTGAGTGGAAATCAAACCTCTTTTCAATATGATTCTGATCAAAAAGGAGGAAATTACTGAAACTGGGGAGGGGAGGTAATTTAAGGGAGAATAATCAATAAAGTGGTAGAATTGAAAATTCTTTGAAATGGAGTAGGAGAGAACAGTGGAAAAAAGGACAGTGGGCTTCAGGAAAACAGATTTTCATAGCTCAGAGAATTGATTGCTAAGACCCAATAGGAAACACAACTATAGGAAAGAGAATCAAAAGGACGTCGCAATTTCTTAAATATAGGCACAAGAAAAATAAACGGCAAAGTCAATATAAGGAAGAGCAGCCATCTCGGAGACTGACCTAACATTCTAGTTTAAGGGATCCAATACTGTATTCAACAGCCTTGCAAACCAGAACAGAGGAGATTCCTTTCACTCCCTTCCAAGTTTCTTCCTCCCTTGTTTCTTAGTTTCCCTTTAGTTCTAATGAAAATTAATCTTAGTTATAATATCCACCTCAAATTCCCCTTAAGAACTAATACATGAACTTAACAGTGAGAGGCTAAATCTGGATTAGGTCTTCAGTACTTCACTTTCAAGAAAGAAATTAATATAAAATAAAATCTGGTCAAATTGTTAAAGGCAAGCATGAAGAATAACATAAACATGCAGTGGCAATGTCAGAAACACTAAACCACAGGATAATTTCAGTACCGTTGTTACCAAACAGTAACAAGAAAAAGAGTAACAAGAAAGCATTCTGTAATTTTTTAAGTAGTAAGATCTAGTCTTTTGCTTAATGGAGAGGGAATGCTAATGACAGATGTTGCCAATGGATATGAAGTGTTTTATGTTTTTCTGGCTTTAGTCTTCACCAACTGTGATTAGATAGCTAACACAATTAACATCAATGTCAAATAAGCATGAAGTCAGCTGGCATAGAAAAAGAGTAACTCAGAGGCTATCTAAATACGTTTAATGTTTTCAAATCATTTGATACCCTGTTTAAATTCTCCTGAGAGTTCTTAGGACACTGTCTAATGCAATAGCAGAAAATCTAGTGATTATGGAAGATAGCTGGGCCTCAGAAGACTGAAAAGGCAAAATACTATATAACACACATAAAGGGGGGAAAGGAATCCTCAGTCATTTAAGGACCAGTGGAGCTTACCTTCAGTGCTAGAAAGACACAGGAATAAATAAAAAAGGCTATAAGTATTCGACACATGGATATGTAAAGAAAAAACAGTGTCAAGTACTTTGAAAGGCCTTTGATGACAGAATAAAGAGCTGTGTGGATAGGAAAGAAAAAATAAATATGATGTATCTTTTTTTTTTTTAAGCTTTTGACTTTGTCTTCTACCTCAATTACATAAAAAGGTTAGGAATATGTGGTTAAAATAAACGTGTGCACAGAATTAAATGAGAAAATGAATCCCAGTGTTTAGTACTAGTTGTTTAGTAACATCAAACTTGGAAGACGCATAAAGGTGGGTTCTTTAAGGTTGTGTGGTCTGTCTGGTACTCTTCAGTATTCACATTAAATAACTTGTACAGTAGAACAGAAATGTTTCTGAAATCTGAGGTTGTACCAACCTGGAATTGCAAATATATTAGAGGGCAGGGTTAGAACTCAAAATTACCTTGATAAATTGAATACATTCTTGATGTCAAGAATGACATTGAGGAAATGAATAAGCAACATTCAGTAAATGGGACACTATTCAACAAGAATTTGTGCAAAATATGGCACTGCAAGAAATAAACAAATGTGAAGTATAAATTCAACAGGATATCAACTGCTCAGAAAAATTCTGCAGAAAGAGCTCTTGAAGCTATGGTGGATCATGCACTAAACATAAATTGATGGTGACATACACTACAAAAGGGCTAACATCACACTGGTAATAATAAGGAGGCAGAAGACATGTGATGGAATCCCTTCCACTTAAAGTAAAATGTGATTTCAGCTAGAGCTCCATTTACTTATGCCTCTGACAAGACAGGACACTTCTGGACAGAGTCCAGAGGTCAGTGATAAGTTTGATTAGAAATTTGAAGATAAAGACCTAGCAAGGAAACTTGAATTAATTGCTTTGGGGTTTTTGTTGGGGTTTTTTGTTTGGTTTTGGTTTTGGTTTTGGTTTTGGTTTTTTTAATGCAAATAAAAGAAGAAGGAGAGAGACTTAAAAGCAGTTTTAAACTATATCAAAATTTAGTGAAAAGGAGAAAGAAATGTTTGTTTCTAGTTGTTTTGAATTTTCTTTTTTCATGCACACTGGAGGTAAAACAAGCACTGTGGGTTTAAAGTTGCAGCAGTGGAAATTTGCATGAAGTTTTCTTGCTGTAAAGAGAGGGAAATAACAGATTATCTTGACGATAATGATTATAGAATACTAAAAGTTTGTGGACCAGGTTAGGCAAACAGCTATTGTACACAGTAATTACGTAGGTAGGAAGGTAGATTTTGCCTTAGATTTAGGCAGTTTGGATTACTTCTTTTAGGCTCTTTCCTACATGCTTTCTTTGATTCCATAATCTTTACTGGATTCTGTTATTTCCTTCTTAGGGAACAAAAATGATTCAGAGCAATTTTAATTTCTTTTGTTGCTTCAACCCTGTTGTCAGTTACTGAATCCATTTTAAGAAAGATTAAGCATGGAAAAGAGAATATAAGAATGGTCATGACTTTGGGATTACAGCCTGCTCTGAAAAGGTGCAAGATCTGTTATGGACATAACTACTCGTCCTTTGAGAAACTTTCATCTCGCTTGCGGGTGAGACTCACGTAATGCATGCAGTTATTCCAAAGGAACTGAATTATCCATGAGCCTGGAGTTAGAGAGTTATTTTTAGATATCCTTGGTTTAGACTATAGTGTATTTTCAAGGCTTTGAAACCACTGTAGAGCTTGGAAGACAAGTTGTGTTGCTGACAGATTCATATTCTGGGGCATGGTATGAGTTAGTCCATTTGGGGAGTGAAAAAGGCATAAATAACTGTTCCTTTTCCTTATCTGTCAGGTAGAGCATTCTTTCATCAACAGGATATGACGGAAAGTTTTACACATGAGCACTTCTGCTTAAAATCTTTGCACATAGGCCAAAAATCCTTTTCACCTGGGAGGATAAAAGTAGGGGGCTAAACTCAGTTTTAAATATACACAAAATAATTTTTTAAAAAAGGAAAAACAGACACAACAGGAAAGTATTTCCTTTCAGCTCTTTGTTTAGTAGATTTTTGTCTCATAAACTCTAACAAAAAATGTATGTGACAAACCCCTAAAAATATAATGTTTACCTATAAATTGTGCACCATAGACAAAAAGAAATTATGTTGCTTTCTTGGCTTATAAAAGGTTGATTTCTTGTTTTATGTTAAAAGCAAATAAACATGGGTAGTCTCCTTTGTGATAATAAATAAATAAAAATTAAATTTCAGTTCTAATTACTGTGGAACTCTCTTACCTCTCTCCTTTTTTAATACATATCTTAATCCTACAGTTTCATTGTTATTAAGGGCAGGTTTATTTTTTTTCATACATGTATGGGAACAATTCATATTTCAGAGAGGGCTTAATTGATTTTGCTTATGTACTCCAAGAAAAAGAAATTTTAAAAAATAATTAACAGAAAGAAAAAGAGCAAAGAGACATTTTTATGTACTGAGAAAATCTATAATTATATAAAATTATTTCTAACACCTAATTGCCCTGGTCTATGTACATTTATATACTAGCTGAGGAAGGAAAACTCAAATAAAAAGAAGTCTTCAGCAGTCCTAGTGAGTATTTGGACATCTTCTAATTTCATGTGAAACATGGGAATATAATGTAGGCCCTTGCAGGCCTTTTTGGTGAACATTTAATATCAGTACTATCTAATGCAAATGTAATATTCAGGAACTTAAAAAAAGGAAAGAAAACTTGATCGATTAAAGACAGAGGAATCTTTTTTATTATGTACGTGTTTTACTATGTGCATTGGATGTTTAAAGAAATTGATTTTAGGAATATTTTCAGGGGACAAAAATATTCATATGTCTGTTCTATAAATTACATGAGGCTTCATCTAGGATAAGTCAGACAATTATTATATTCATCCAGCTTTTACTGTGTTAGAGGAAAAATTGTCCACACCTTTACCATTCTGTTCAGCTGAGAATGTCTTGGTTTTTGAGAGTAGTATGTACTAGAACTGAATGCTGATTCATTGAAATGTTTTTTCTTCCTTTGGAAAGCTGGGAAAACAGACCTCAGTTCCTCTTCTCCCTGGCAAGGTTTTTCAGTGTAAATAATCAGCACCAGTGAAACCAAAGCAGAAGGGCTAGCTAAGCTTAAAGTTGACTTTGAATTTTTCTTACTTATAAGATCATCACAATAGGAAAGACTGCAGATTAGTTCGACTAAATAAACTTTGTGCATTTTTCAATGCACAAATGTCTGACATGGAGACCACTTATTTTACATTATTTTTGCACTATCTCAGTGACATTGCAAGGAAAGCATGAGGATGATACAATCTCCATAATATAACTGTTTGATAAAATTCTCTCTACCAAACCCCGTGAAAGATGGATACTAGTGGGGCACTTCAGAGAGAGTGTGGAGCAGCAGGGAAGACGGTCCATGCATCTGTGTGTCTTGGGCATTGCATGGGCAATGTCAGTGGTTTTAGAAGTCTGCTGAATACATTTAAGGTAGATTTCTGCTTCCAGATTTCTAGTGTGACTGACCAAAAGTTCAGGCAAAATTCTGAGCAAATAAGAAATTATGGGCACCTCCATCCACAGAATCACACATTCACAGAACCACATAACTGTTGAAGCTGGAATGCACATCTGGAGATCACCTAGTCCAACACCCCTGCTCAAAACAGGGTCAGCTAGAGCAGGTTTCTCTTCTTTATATGTGGTCTGAATCTACCCTCTTTTAGTTTAAAACCATTAGCCCTTGTCTTATCACAAGAGGCCCTGCTAAAACGTTTGTCC
>VZTL01074254.1:2017-19330 GCA_013400535.1 Scopus umbretta | reverse complement strand
GGAAAAAAAAAAAACCCACAAACTATTTTTCTTCCTATTTCAGAGAGAATTACTCAGGACATTTAGATCCCTTTTAGGGAGTTATCAAAAGCTGAAATTTAAAATTTAGATATTCATTTCGGTTGCAAGTCCACTAGACTTCTTTTTGTCATTTTATAGTAGCAATAGAGACAACATCAGGTGCTGAGGGTGGCTCACTATGTTGGCCAGCGATAAAGGAGCTTGCATGCTGAAACAGCACACACTATCACATAATGGCCTCCAAGGCCCCTTTTACATCAAAATGGGAGGATTTGGGTATTTTTTAAATGGTCACTGCTTTCTTCTAACTGCTTATTTACTGGTTACTGCTCGCTAAAGGAATGTCAGATCTGGGCATACAAAAGACATCATCAGGCTGGAATAATTTTGTTCTCACAAAGTCCCTTTGGTCTTGATATTTTTTCATAATGGATAGTGTTGCCAATTATAATATTTTCTGAAAACAAAAATCAGCTCTTGAATTGAACTGAACTTTCATCTGAATTTTTTTAAAGAAAAAATTCAACTTTGCCATTGCAGAAAATAGCTTGGAAATTAGAACTATAAAAAAGATATTAAATATTTTCAAAATTTGTTCCACAGTTTCAGAGGTTTTTCCTTTCATGTTCTGTGATCGATAATTGCTGGAGGTGGCAAAACTTTAAATCAAAGATATTAGACAAAATTATCAGTTCTCAATGGTGTGTTAGTTGGCGTTAATGGCTTATATTTCTAGCTGACCGATTGTACCTTCCTCCTGTGCAGTATTGTTAAAATTCCATCAGTAGAAGACCTGAACATACCCAGTTCCTCCTTTTATTTCCAGGAGCATTGACAGAAAGTGGTCAGAGAAAGAAAATGACAGGAGATAAAGACTTGGGGGCAGAGTTTTTAAAAGGTGTTTATGGGAGTTAGCACTTGGTTCACACAGTTACATTAGCAAAAATAATTCATTAGTAAATTCTATTAGTGTCTTCTGAAGTTCTTAGCCTGGGAGATCAAGTGGTTTGACCTAAGGTGACAGCAGAAGTTCAATAGATGAATTTGAATCTTCTTTACTGTCATCTAGCAGTTATCATGGATGAAACAGTATTTAACGTTAAGCAGATTTAAGGGAAATGTAGAAATTGCAGTTTTAAATGTAATTCCAAAATTACTACTTAAAATTATTCTTCCGGTCCATGTAGGCTTATATGTCCATTAATTCCTCTTGCATTATCTTTATGCTTAATGACAGTTTGCTATTTTTGCCATTAGAACATTAAACAGGGCATTTCCCATTAATGTTATTTATACCCATTTTATTTTGAGGTACTGTCCTCCCACTGCAGTTTTATTTTGGCAATAAATTACTAAAAAAAGTTGTATTTTATTCCACAACATTTTTATATGAATGTAATCTGAATCTCAAATCCACATTTTAAAGTAATTTCTTCAAATATAATACTTTCCTAGCAACATGTCAATTAACTTGCAGTTGTCCTTATAGTTTAATATCCTGCAATATTCTATACTACAGCTGACACTGAGGTTATTTTATTTAGTTTATTTTAAAACTGTATAAATATTGCTCTTGATATAATATATTAGGAAAACAATGATTGACTGGAATCACACGGATCCCCAACTGATCCTCAGATGCTGTTCAATTTTTCATTTTGAATTATAGTTGGGAAAAGAGAAGCTACAACTATATAACCAAGACACCATCGAAATGACACAGCAAATCAGCTGCGGCAGGTCTTATATTCTATTTAAAAAAACAAACAAACAAAAAACCAACAAAAAGCACCCTTAGTTTTTTCTAATGTCTTTGTGTTATGGGAATATTCCTTTTTCATTAAACCAGTGCAAACAAAGCCTCCATTTAAGTGAATACTTCAGGTTGGTTTTTAGAGAGTTAAAAATTTTATCCTATCAATATGTTTCCATTACAAACTACTGCATTTTGACAACAACTTCCAAGGAGTAAGAGGTAATGAAATCACCTAAGAAATAGCTATTCTGTGTTCAATATCCATTAGTTCAGTAAATAATTTCAAATGTTCATTAGTCTCAGGAAGCACAGACCTTATCTCAGCAGGTTTTATAATTGGAGCTGTCTGTTGGGAGTGAAGGAGAGGGAGATTGCAGAACATTGTTTTAGATGGAGAATCTTTGAACGTATCTGAAAGGACTAAGGGTATACTAAGTTGTCTGGTCCTTTTCATTTTCTCTATATCCCTTTCGAATATAGGGGGACCTCTGTGTGCAATTTACTGTGATCTTAAAAATACTATCTTAAAAAAGTGATCCACAAGGGGAAGAAGCAATGTCTTTTCCTCTTTCTGTTTCTTTTTGATTTATTAATTTTGAGGTGTACTTTTTGTTCCTTCCTGGTATACAAAAAGGCTGAAAACCTGAAAGTTTTACTATCTAGAATATAAGGTGCTTAATGTTAGCAATACAGGTGTTGCTGCCTCAGCCTTTTTTGGAGGTGTCAAAAGAAATAATGTGATGAAATTAACCGTGAAACCTTGTCACTGAAATCCAGTTAAGTCAAGAAGATTTTTAGTCATAATTTCAAATAATTATTGTTTGGTTTTGGCTGGTAATTTACTGAAATGAGAAACAGAAGCCTTTGTCAAAGGTTCCTGATCTCTACTCTTTCACAAATGATACACAAATGTGAATACTTCAGTAACTTGTATTGTGGAAGAAGGAGTGAACAAATGACCATCTTCAGAATTATCTACACTTCTAAAAAGTACCCTATAAAAAATTTAAATAATTCCCAACACTGTTGCCTTCCATACGTATCAGAATAAACAAGACAGAAAAAAATGCATTTCTTCCATTTTCCTACTAGCATGTATGAAAACAATATCCCCCAGGTCTTGCCATTTGCCGCAAATTCTGATCATGTAGAAAAGAATTTTTGGGCCAAGTGGCTATTCTTGATAACACTAGCATAGTCTATTGTGTGCCAAAATGTCAACTTAACTTCAGGCAATACCTTCACCTTTAAAGGCAGAGGCCTACATTCTCTGTTGCGCTGGGTGATGCACGCTGTTTTGTAAAGTTAGAAACGTGAGCATGCTATATAGGCTGGCTCGTGTACATAACACCAAGTTTCAGATTACGGGTGACTGACATCTAAATGTTTTATCACAAAGAAGAGAGCAAAAAAATGAATAGGAACTCTATCAGGAATCTATTAAAGCCATCCTCATTACTACAAGTCATAGAAGTATGTTCATTTGATATAACTGATCAATACAGGATGAAAATATATTTATCAGACTAGACTGAATTATAAAAGGGGGAAAAAAGGTCTGTATATATGTGTTTTTCCCCATATCCACACAAAAAAAAACCTCCAAAAGCCTCCAGTAATATTTCTAGATTCTGTACTGGTCCCAGGTGATGTTTTTCTTTAGATAGTCTTGCAGTGACAACAAACCTTTAACTGAAACACACCTTTTACTGAAGCCTTCCTTATAAAAAGCTGAAAGAGATAACATAGAAAGAAGATGGGCTGTCAGGAAAATTGATGGTGGGAAGGAATATCTGCTTTTCTCTTTCACCAAGCGCAGGCAAAGTGCCTGTTCAGTTACTTGAACACTTTCCACTGTTCTAGTGCTCAAAAGTGGTCTGTGCAAGTAAATCAAATTAATTGCATATAGTAAGTTCCACAAGGAAACATTAAGCCCACTATAAACAGAAATCAATGTATGGTGGTGCTGTAGTTGCAGTGTTGTAAGAAGGCATTTTAAAGTTTAGTTGGGTACAATTGCAAGAAATGGGTTTTCTTCTTCCCTTTCACAGGCACAATGAAACCAGTTATTCAGGATTTTGGCTCAATGAAAATGGCACACGTGTAGCTGATGGGTAGAGCAGTTTTAAGGACAGCAGTAGAGGTGATATTGTATTATGGCACAAGAAAACTGCTGGTTTTTTGGAGGCGGGAGGTGAGAGAAATAATACAGTGTGGATTTTTTTAGTGTATTTCTTTCTATAGTCTGGATTCTGTGCTGTGGTTTTTACTTACATGACATTTTTCATTACATATTTACATTTAGTGCCACTTTCATGTGACTGACTGTGTCCCCTTGTCACTCTCTCCTGAATAGGACTTGAACCCCCAGCTTGCCCCATGCTGTTGTTAATATTAATGACCACATTCCTGCTGTGTGAGTAAAACCAGAATAGCCGAAGTTAATAAGCAGAATGCCTACAAACTGGTCTGAAAAGGCTCCAAATAAAGCTGCTCACCTTCATTTGTATGTATGTGCATGTGAGCACTCCCTGTTTATTAAAAGCTGCTACTGTTGGAAAGAAAGAAAAATTGAGTTGCCCATGGGGGAATAATACTGAGATAAATTTACTTATTTCAGTCATGAGTTCTTGCTTGTTTCAAAGTAAGGTCTCATTTTTCTGATGTACTCTCATGCTTTGGAGTTGTCTGTAACTGTTGCTTGTGAAGCCTTGAGTTCAGTGACTACTTTCAGGTAGAAGATGAGTGAGGCTGATGAAGAATGTGAATCCATAAATCCTTGCTCTGTCACTGTGCTCCTTTTCAATGCTCCTCATTTTTCCATGTGTTGTTTGGCTTCATTATTCTTCTCAAGTCTTATTTCCTATCTCATAGCCTCTTGCTAATTTTTCCTCCTTCTGATTTGTGGATTGATTTATTTGAGGATACCTCTCAATTGTCAGAATGCGGGTTTTGCTGATTGTTTCCCTTGGAACAGACTGCAGAGAAAGCTGAATCTACTATGACTAGGGGATCTGATTCTGACCTTTTTCCCCCTTCTTAAAGGCTTAGAGTAAAGTCTACAGACCTTGGTAGGAGCAATGTGCATCATGAGGAGTGGAGAACAAGCCCTGTAGAGTTTTAGATTCTTATAGTGGATCTCAGCTTCAGTGCTCAGCAAGACTGAATTGAATAAAATCCCTGTTGGTCAGGCTCTGTGCCACAAATCATGTAAAAGCCAGGCTGCAGCAGTCACTGCAGAATGGAAAGATTATCCTGAATCCTGTTTCTCTTCCTGCTCCTACTGTCCTACTTAGAACACAGAGAAATTGATTTTCCAGCTTAGCCTCCAAGGATAGAAACTTCTCTGAACTGGTGTCTGCCAAGATAGAATACAGTTAATTGATTAATAGGAATAATCCACTAATAAAAGTAGAGCAGACCTAGACTGGATAGCTACAGGGTGGCTTAAAGACACATGGTTTCTCTTTTCAGGCTCAAACTTCTGAAGCAGTAACAAGAAGTAAAGTGTGTGTTTAGGCAGATGAGGTACAGATGGGGCTGTCTGAATGTCATTCAAGCCAGGTGTTTTGTCTCCTGCCTTCTCTGCCTTCCTCTCTCTATTGGGTTTATCCAGTCCACCCTACCAACCTCAATATGCTGTTTATTTCTAGTGAATATCTCCTGTGTTTTCCTATAAATACCATTTTTTGCTAGTCCAGACCTTCAGAGGTTTTTATAGACCACAGCTAGAAGTTTGACATAAGTGGAATAACTTTTCTTTCTTTACATTAGGAGTAGCTTATTATATACTTACTATATATACTTCCTAATATGGATAGACAAACTGCCAAATTTGGATTTTTTTCAAGAATGGTAACTCTGAGACATTTGCAAGTTGCTGTCTTATTTTGAATGCATATGAGCAGTTTACAGGTGCTTGGGTGAGTAGTTTCTCCAGTGAATGAGGAGAGGTTTCTCCAAAGACTAACTCTGGCACTTGGAGTTCATCTCTGTAGCCTCTCTTTCCCCTTTGACAAAAACACAGGCCTAGGGCTAGTAGCCGTGCATTAGAGAGAGTCTTTTTGAATACAGCTCATCTTTTATATTTTACCGGATGTGTAATTGTTAAAAATTCATATTATCAGTATGTTATCAATTCCTCACCTGAGTAGCCAGCTTTCTCACCTTCGTGTTTATGTTGGTACAAAAACTTGATACAATTTCTCCTGCATTTTCTGAGTATTGTTTATTGACTACTTACCCTTCACCCTAAGCAAAAATCCAGCTGAAATATACCTAGGGAGAAGCCTAGCTCTGTTGTGCTACTTAGTAGAACTTTGCAGTGTCTCAATGTTAGCATATATCCTGTGGGCACATGACCTTAAGAAAGAAAACATTGCTTTCCTGCAATATGCTAAATTAATTTTTTCTAGTCTCAGCGGACTGACATCAACACAAAATTATGTGTTATTTGATTATATTCAACTAAAGATTTGAATGTTGAATATGAAATTGCTCTACTTTTTCATAGAATTTGTAATAGTAGATAAGATAAAATATTTTGTGCTAGAAACAGTTCAAAAATGAAAAGATAGCAGGATTTCCTGCCAAAACGATATTACCATTTTTGTTTGCTTGTCCTTTTTTATGGGGAAAAAGGGGAAGAAACAGAAGGCAAATATTGTTCCTTCCCTGCTATATGTAAGCTTATCTAAAGATTGTAATTTTGTCTAGTTAGAAAAAGATGAGTAAAACACAGTTATGGGATCTATTTAATTACCTTTTTTCCATAAAAAAAACTAAGGATTTTTCCTCTAGACATTAATTTTAAAATATTTCTACATGTTTTCTTGTTCTTGGCAGATCAATTTCTAAATACCTATTAGAATCCCAAAGATTTAATTTTTAGGAGTAAAAATAACTTTGGTCTTCTCCTAGTTGATACTACAGAAGACTGAAGATATCTGTGTTTTGCTAATCCCAGCTTTCTAAATTCTTATTCTTAGCTGCAGCCTGTTACTAGTGCATGAACTGCGTAAGCAAACCTAGTAAGCCAGAATTCTTGTAGCTGCTGGAAGCTTCCTCTGTTTAGACATGCTCAGGATCTGGTTTGCTTTATCTAAGCATAGTACTTTAACTGTAGATAAAGAAATCAATGGAGAATTTTGTTAAAAGAAGATTTACAGAAATACAGTTGTCTTTTCCAACTCTGTGTCTGTGAACACTTCCTAGTTAGTCACTGTAAAAATTAATTTTTCTTTTCATTATGTGCTATGTTCCATTTCAATAAAGTTTGTTTTATAGTTCAGTATTCCAGAAAAGGGACACTGTTGCCTGAAATGTATCTTCTCAAATGTATCTGAACTGATGATTCGATCCAAGTAACAAACCTTGGCCCAGCCACTGATCGTTGACAGGTTTAAGTTGGCAAGTGCAGTGACTTCTGTCATTATTCACAGTTCCTTTAGCTTTCTTAGACCTGTCCCACATTTTCATAGTTTATGGAAAACAAGTGATGTATAAACAGAAGATGCCGTATCTCTCAGAGGTCTACTGCCTGTCTCTGCGCTGTGGTTATGCACCTAATACAAAACACACTGACACATCCCTTGTTCTATTCAGAATGAAAGGGGCTGCCCTCTGTAGCGAGGTGACTTTTACAAGAAAGGGATACATCTTCCCCCACTGTTGCATTTTCTGGGGAAGTGCATGAATCTATGCAAGTCCTACAGTGTCTTTAACACAATTTGTAACTCCTTCAATCCTCTCATTTACTTGTGGGAAATGAGCACTAGTGCTCTGAGGTGCACTTTTTGCTGCTAGACTTACAGCCACTAGAAGTGATTTTCATATTCTCTTTTACATTTTTATTATGTAGCAGTGATTTTAGTGGGTGAGTCTTTGTGTAGAATCAAGGACAGAAATGAGTGCTTTGTATGTAAGCACAGCCCAGCAACTTTAATATTAGAGCTGTGCCTACTGAACATAACAGCATTTAGACAATGGCTGATCTGTAAGATCAGGAAGAGAGGTTGTTCTTTCTGTTCTCTTGTGCGGCAGAATGGGGAACATCTTTTAATTGGTCAGAACATCTCATAATGAAATGTCATAGGAAATTCAGCTGTGCATAGCAGTTACACAAGTAGAATGGTGTGGCAGTAACCTGCAGAAAATCAGAGTAAGACAGGAAATCCTTTTTATGCCTAACTATCCTGCTAAGTTTACCTATGCAAGAAGCCAGAGAAATTAAGTAACCTTCTTCTTCAGTGCAAAAGATGACAGAAGTGATTTCAAAGCAAATAACATTAATGATCTAAAAATATTCATCAGATAGAAATGTCCATAAAGCTTCTTTTTGTAAGTGTTCATAATTATCCAACCCCGCACAAAACAAGAGAAGCTCATTATGTACTATTTTAGCAAGCTATGTTTACAGAGCAATTTATCACAATGGTAATTGTCTATTTTAAGTTTAACTCATTGCCATACGCCATTTCACAATTAACAATTAAACACAACAGAGAGAAGGCAACTAGTTGTCTCTGAAACACTGTTGTTAGTGATGTTCTCATCTGTAGATAATTCAATAATGGATCAGGTATGACTTGTTCTGAACACCGGCAACAATTATTTATGTCTGGTCTCCCACGTTGTTATTAGAAGGTTGCAGTACCAATGAATGCCATCCAAGGAAGACTAGAAACATTTTTAACAAGGTAGTTACAGGGGTAGGTTTTTTTGTGGTTTAACTATTCTTCAGCTGAAGTGAATCCTATTTCTTTCTCCACTGATGAGAAATAAATGTGGGTTTTTCATCAAATTTATAGCAGGTAGCAGGAGGATGGGTGGACTGTAATCTTCACCATAGTGGCACGTAGCCCTTTGTGCCAATTGATAGGTCCCAAACACTAACGGTTTGCTCTAACCTTTTATTTTTAGTAACATATTTCAAGCATCTAAAATATTTTGAGAGTGGTGAAAGAAGCAAAACTCTTCATGCTGTTAATGGTAGCTAACAGTTTAATATCTTCTTTTAGCCCAGATTTCCATTTCTAGCTTTACAGTGTCACCTTCTCTGACAGGTACTATTAGTGCTCTGCCTTTAGCCTTCTCCAGAGCAGGGCCATGAGGCCCAGTCGATTCCCTGTTGCAAGTAAACTTGTGCATTCAAGATGGTGGACTCCTGCCTTTCAGGAGGATATTCGTTATGCAGTACAACTGACTATATTAAAAACAATTTCTAAATCGGGAGCTTGAGGACTTAGTTCTGGTAACGTGGCAGTTACAGTACGTAATGTCACGTCAGGCGCTGGCAGCGAGGGGCTGCAGGGCGGCCGCTGTGAGGGGAGGCCAGGGCTGCCCCATGCAGGACATGGCCGGTTCCAGCCCGCTCCAGCTGCCCCGCCACAGGGCACAGCCTGGCCCTTCAGCCGCGGATGGTGGCACCTCAGGGAAAACGCTTAAGAAAGGAGAAGACACTGCATGGCACTGAGGGATGAGGGAAAAAAGTGTGAGAAATGTCCCTGCGACACCACGGTCAGAGGAAACGGATGGGAGGAGGAGCTCCAGGTGCCTGAGCAGGGATTTCCCTGCGCCCAGGGAGGAGACCATGCTGCAGCAGGTGTTTCCTGGAGAAAACCATGGCCCAGGGGGAGCCCATGCTGCAGCAGGTTCTCCTGGCCAGGAACTGTGGCCTGCAGAAGAGCCAGCCTGGCGCAGGTTTATCCTGAAGGACTGCAGCCTGGGAGAGGGCCCACTTTGGAGCAGGGGACTGTTTTGGACTGACCACAGCTCCCCTTCCCCATCCTTCTGTGCCTCTCAAGGGATGGAGGTAGAGTTGGGAATGAAGGAGTGAGACAGGGCCTGGGAAAATGGGGAGGTTAGAGGGAGGGGGTTCTGTGTTTTGTCTTTGTTTCTCACTGTCCAACTGTGTTTTAATTGGCAATACATTACATTTCCTCCAAGTCAAGTCTGTTTTGCCTGCAAAGTAACTGGTAAGTGATCTCCCTGCCCTTATCTTGAACTACAAGCTTTCTCATCTTATTTTCTCTCCCTGTCCAGTTGAGGAGGGAGAGTGAGGGAGCGGCTGGGTGGGCGCCTGACAGCTGGCCAATGCCAACCCACCACAGGTGTGCAGGGGGAAAATTGTTTTATATGAGACTAGTCATCCTTTGCTTTAGTATTTTATTTAGGTTTTTTTTTTTTTGTAGTATTATATTTTTTAAGTATTTTTATTTAGTATTTTAGTATTTTTGCTGAGATTGCTTTAGTATTTTTTGACCTTTTTAATATTTAACAATACTTCAGTTAAAGCCATCTCACTGCAAATGCCTAAATTTTAAAACTTTCCTTGTTAATTGTACTCAATCCTGGGTGCCTGAAGTTAACTGATATCCACAAAATCTGGCTGAGTGGTGGGTGAGGAAGGACGGTCTAAGGGTTTTAGAGTTGCAGAAAGACATTTTCAGGACATAAAACACAGACAAGTATAACCATAGCACTAGTTATTTAAGAAGAGCTTAAAAATTACGCAGCAGAGAGAAGAAATAATGGATAAGAATCAAGAAATAAACATATGGTTGGAAAGTGAGAAACTTAAACTATGAGGAGCCACTGTGAAAAGTTTCCAAATATCCCTGAGACTTGCCATTGCTATCATACTTGATGTGTGAATTTCCAGATCTTCACTGACAGAATAAATGCTGCAGACAATTGGAAAGTGTTTGTGCCCTGGTTCTGCAATTTTGTACTTTTTTGGACATGACAGACCATATCCATATAAGTCAGTGAGATAAAGCTGTTCCAGCACATCTCCTATAGAGGAACTAGAGAAGTAACATCAACACATCATTCCATTTGAATTGTCATAAGGATTACTTAGGGGGTGAGAAGAAACAAGTTCACACTATTTATTGGAAAAATAACAATATAAATAAAAAGCACTGAAGGATCATTAGGTCATATCATACTGTGAAGGAAAACTAGCAACTGAGTTGTCTTCATATGTTCAGCGTTTGACAGATAATCATTCTGTGATTCTGTGGTTCTTAAGACAGCAGGAATGTCATTGTATCTTGATTCTTTTTCCCTTTTATTTTTATAGATTTGCTAAGGAAACCCCTTTAAATCATACTCATTCATGAAACACTTAAGTCCAGTGGTCACACTAATATTGTATACTCAGCTATATAGAGATGGATTTAAACCTCTAATGCAGTGTTTTCCTGAACTCGGAACACAGTCTCAAACCACTTTCAAAATGTGGAGTGAGGATATCTGGCAGCAATGTGGTTTTCTGATCTGAATCCTGGATCACTGAATTTTCTGGAATTATTTAAAAATCGTAGTCTATTTCCATCATAACTTCATTTTTTTCCTCCACCTGCTCAATCCAGATGACATTAAAATAATTATGTGCTTTATTATATAAACATAATAATTACATGGCATATAATTTGTAAATATTGTCTTATACATATAGTTTTGCATCTATGTCAGAAAGGTATCTACACCCAAACATGAGTTGTTTATCCCTGTTTTTGCAGGTGGTATCAAGCATTTGTAGAATGATTGTTGCTCATCATTGCCTGCTGAGTGTGTGACAGAGCTGGAAGGAGGAATAACTGAGATCTGATTCCTAACCTTAGGCCTGTCCCTAGACCTTTTCATCTGTAAGTCTGCTCTATTTCATATGGTTTATTTTGCTTGCGGCAGAGAGGAATTCTTGTTTAAGATTTCTCATTGTGGATGTTGAGAGGGTGTACAGAAGTACAGAAGAATAGCATTTGAATATAAAAATATTTTTGCAGGTTTGAGTAGTAATTTTAAAATTAGTATGAATTTTGATAATAGCGTGTGCAAGATGCTGTGAAAGGGAGTACTACAGCACAAACAAGGATGGGAGGATAAATTGATTAGTAACAGTTCTTCAGGAAAGGGTTTTGGTGTTACAGTGGTTTGTAAATTGAATGTGACTCTACAATTTTAAATTATTGCAAGAAGGACAGGAGCCATGCTGGGTTATATTTGAAAATGACTATAGTTTAGTTGATGCGTAAAATAATGTCTCTGCTTCACACAGCATTAATAAGGCCACAGTGTTGTCTAGCTTAATGTGTTTGAAGCAAAATGTGAACCATCTGAAGCAAGCAACAAATAGCAAGCAACAAAAGGTTAGAAATTCAGACAAGACATCTTAGAGCTTAATGACTTGGGATTATTTAGCAGAAGGACCTAATTTGTTCTCCATGTGTATGATTGACAGAACAAGAATTATTAAGCTTAAATTGCAGCAAGATAGGTGCAGGTAAATATTAACAACTTTTTAATGGTAAGACAGCAAAGTAGATTTAAAAATCTTAATTCTCAGAGGTTTTAAAGTCAGGATAGATAAATACCAGTTAGGAAGGACTTGGATATGACCCATATTTGCCTTGAAACAGGACTGAAGTCATAATGACTTCTCAAGACCTGTTTCAGATGTATTTTCTATGACTGTAGAATTCAGTGGGAGCTCCACTGAAACACAGCAGCTAAGTCAGCAACGCTTGAACAGAAAAAGATCCACCATGTTCTGTTATTTTCACTACCTTTGTCATCATATATATGAAACTCCCCAGTCATCATTTCTTTACTTCTGGTTTACTGGATGACAGAGAAATAGTTAACCTTTGTAGCCAATAATACTTCACAGTGACATGAAACTGCAACAATATTGTGTCTTCTATTGCTAAAATGACTAGACAGCTTGCTTTTTTCTCTTAAACAAAAGCAAATGGATTTAAAAGATAGCAAACAATTGTCAAATAATTCTGTCTCATTGTTAAAAAAAGATTCAAAGATAACAGTACTGATATCAAAACAAAAATCACATTTCACATTCAATATTCTTGCTCACATTCTTGCTCTTGAGAGCTTGCTTAATACAGAGTTAACTTAAACTAATTGAAAATAATGCAGTATTTGCATAATTGTATTCTGGAGATTGTTGTTGTTCAGTCTGTTGAAATCTCCTGGAACGCATGAATACAATGGTTTGTGAACATGCTATTCCCAATTTTACCAATTTAATCTACAGTAAATCTCATTAATACTACCAGTAAATACTAGAAATATTGTCTGATGTACTTTCAGATTACTTATGCTTGTGGCAATCCTTTCTTTATAAGAGGAGGTAATTCATTCAAACAATAGCAATTCTTTCTGAATTCACTTCAAATGTCGTTATGATGGAATGCAATATTGGGAATAATGCAAATGTAAGTTTCAGTAGCTGGAAGCTATTTCTTTTTTAATGAGGTATGCTCTAACATATACTGCAGTTTCTACCACTGGCATGGCAAAGTAATACAGAGACAATGAATATGATTAAATTTAGTATTGGTGTAATTCATCTGAAGCTAAAGCTAAATTTAGGTAGTTGCTGTATTTTATTTATGCATATAACTCAAAAATAGATTATTTCTGCCAAATTGTGCCTTATTAAGGCACAGTATCTAGTTTTATCTAGTATTCAGTGTGTAGTTTTACATTTGTTATAGGTATGATCTCTATGCTTATTGTAAATAGGGAGATCTTGCTCTGCCTGCCAGGGGGCTGAAAAAGGAGGAACTGGTAGCCCTATGAATAGCTGTAATTTTCAGAAGCTTCTTGCCTGTATGCAGGAATTTTTCTGTTATGCCCTACTGTGGAAGATTAGCACCCCTTTCTTTCCCACATGTAGTACTATCTTGTTTTTTTCTGCTAACCAGGGCATTTATGTGACCATATAAACAGAAATAAGTTAGCTTCATTGTGAATGTGTATTTCACTGGTTTTCAACAGGTAAGTCATACCCACGGATGGTATGAGTTGCAGTATTCTAAACAGGACCTGTTTGGGATGGACAGCGCTACATCATTGGTATATTGTCTTGAGTTCTTCTCTGGCATTGCCGGGTCTCTGCTGGGAGGTGGGGGTATGAATGGCCTGTGTAATGAGACCACTGGACATAAGTAACAGCATTGCGGGCTGGAAAGTGGTGGTAGTAAGGTCAGGGATTCAACCTGAGAATGAGGAGTCAGAGGAAGCAACGAGCTGAGTAGCGCAGAGTTTGTAGTGCATACTGTCAGTCAAGTGAGGGTGGAAGAAGAAGAGGAAAAGATACAAAGATGGTAAGAGACAGGTTTAAAAAAAAGAAAATTTACCAATAGCAAATGTTTCTAGGAAAGGTAGTTCTCTCTGGCCCCTACAGAGCTATGTTCTACAATTTAATAGATGCTTTGTTCTTACAGACTCTCTTTTCCACATAACTTCAGCTTTACAGATAAAGCAAGGAAATCAGGAAGACAAACATACTTTTTGTCAGAATGGTCAGTCCAATGGGAAATACCAAGCTGAGAAGCTATTAAGGTCAAGATATTCCATATTAAGATTCCCATAAACATATTGGATGTATAGAATAAAAGCTGTAGAAAAATAATACCCATTTCAAAATATTCCTTATCTGCACTTTTTAAAGCATGCTAAAACAAGTAGGACAGGCAAAGAAATACTATTGGACAGATCTAGGCCAAATACTTAACGAGTATGAATCTCTGATCACTTTTCCTCTCTTTCATCCTGGGATTCTGTTTTCAGTATGTCACTCTGGAGAATCCTTTAATACCTGTTGCAAGTTACTCTGGTTGAAGTGCTCTGAACCCTGATACACCTGGAAAACCAATGGGTTGGAGAGGGTACAGAAGGCGACATATAGCCAGAGTTCGTATCACAATCATAAAGGTTGCCTTTTTCAGGCTTTTTTTTGTCTACATAGTGCTGTGAGATAACAGAGATGTTATCACTAACTGTCTGTCTTATATTTTAGAATTGTCTTGGCTTTTGAGTGTTTAAACTATCTATTATGATTAGTTTATAATTTGTATTTTATTTTGAGATTTTTATGAATATTGTATATCAATATTGTAACAACCTAGGCTCAGATTATTATGCATATAAATCTGTTGAAAATATGAGTTATTTCTCCTATATCTGAATTTTACTGTCATTCAGACAGAAATGTGGTGTGAATATGGGACTTGTGAAAGTATAAATGTTCTGTAAGTAGGCATAGTCCAAGCATTTTGTTTTCTGGCAGTGAGCTTTATGAAAGAAAAGCCATCTTGCATTCAGGGAGGAAGAGGCTTCTGAGCCATAGAGAAATTGGAGAGTTTTCCAGTTGTACGTCTTGGTTTCATAGGGACTACAAACAAGACGCAAAATATGTGTTTTAAGCATCCAGCCAAATGGTGGATTTGTGCTCATTTCCTCTTCTGAAACCTGTCCAAAACTCCTGGAAAAGGATAATTATGTTAAGAATGATGACTGTATCGTATATTTGAAATATATGCTATTTATTTAAATTGCTTGTTAACAGAGACCGCAGAACCATTTACATCTGGAATACTTTTTAATCTCAGCACTATATTTATCAGAGACCCTGGTCTCCAGTTCTGTGTGAACACCGCTTTTAATTTCTCATCTCCGTAGCTGAGCTGAAGTGTAATTCTTTAGGAACAGTTCCCTTGATTTTTGGTTCAGGGCCCTAGTATATGACTTCTTTTGTCTGACTCAAGTTCCTCTGAAGTAGTTTGAGAGATAAGGCAGGGTAAAGCCAATGTAATTGTTACTACACTTGACTACACTATTCTGTCCCCAGTTCTTCTTCAAGAGCCCCCTTGGCTTGTAGTGCTGCTGCCTAGAATTGCCTCTTGCACCCTCTCTGCTTCAGCAAGCGTCTGCCAAAATCTTTTTGTCTGGATGCTGCACTCTTTGGGAATAGGCTATGCCTACTCCTCTCTGGTAAAAAAATTCCTTGCTAATAATGGGAAGGAATCTGCCAGAGCTGATAGTGTTACTTCTTGTCCCATCATACTCTCTAATTAAACAGTGTATTGTGTCAGATCTGCAGTGGATGTTAAGTGAATTCTCTAACTTGTACTATTGGTGTTTCTCTGACAGCTCAGTCAACTACAGTAATATCTGGTTTTCATCTCTAAGGTATTTTACATCATCACTAAAAACTACGAGATTGTTAACCAAGTTTTCTTACTGAGACTATAATTTGTTTACCGACATTTTTAAGTATGTTTTCTGCATCTGGACCAAGTATGATTAAAGTTAAAAATGATTTAATAATTTACTTCTCTAGAACCTGACTTATTCTAACTGCTTTCTTGACAATAAATCTTATACAAGAACATCCTAAAAGTGAAAGATGGTATTTTATTGAAGCTGAGTTAGTTGAATGGTATTTTCTCATGTGAGTCTTTGAATCCCTGAATTTCATAAAACTACCTATGAGCTGACATAACAAATTGAACAAATGGAACTTAGGTTGGCAATTTGAACTGCTCACTTCTATATTTAGCAGAGCTCACAAGCTTGTGGTGCCATCCAGAAAGGTCAGACACTTTTTACAAATTTTATAGTTATAAACTAGTTACAAATGTTAATTGTTGAGACATCTTATAAAACTAAAGGTATGCTAAAATACAGATGATCTAAATATAGCAATTTTCTGTATATAATATGCATAGCAGGAACTTGGCATGAACATTGTATGCTCAGAAACCCACTTACCCTTTACTAACATATTTTCACCTGCACGTGCCTGCTGGTGTTGCTATTTGCAACAGATAGCCAGTTTGAGCCTCTTAATACACATTGTGTACGCAGTCTTTTTAATTTCTTTTTACCAAACACCTGCATTGTCTTTAGTCCAGGTTCAGGATTAAGGGGAAGGGATCCATGTAACCCTTAAACAGTTCACAAATGTAGGTGCATTACCATGCTGGCTTTTGGGAGCAGCAAATGTCAATTGCTAGGCATATATTTCATTCAGTCTTCACAGAGATTATCAAACAGGACTACTCCTATCATGAAATAAATAATGTGAAAGTAACAAGCTTGCTCCAGAAGCAGACTTCTCTGAGCGCAGCTGGTGATGGGATGAAGGAAAAAGGTGCTAGTTAGGATTAGCTATTATAAAGTAGCTGTTGTGCTGCTGTAACACCATCAAGTTCCTTGCTTTGGTAGAATAAAATGAAACACTACAAATTGGAGAAGATTCTTTAGTGTAGGCTTGGATCGTTTCTGAATTTGGACAAGAAAAAAAGTTTTACTTCATAATAGGCTGTAAAGCTTGTATGAAGCAATCATTTTGAATGTTTATTCAGAACACATTTTTAATCCAGTGCAGTTATCAATTTCCAGTCTGACTATAAGAACTGTGAAATGATTGATGCTGCAAGAAAATATGAGGATTTTCTTTTGAGAAGATGTGCTGTTACACATGTTGGTATGTGTTCTGACACTGAGTGATGAGTTGAAAGCACTGTTGGGTGTAAAGAAACAAGGCAGAGTAAAGAGGAAACCTCTGCATTTAAATAATGTAGTACTGTAATGGCTAACACTAAGGAGGCCTGACTTTTCTCACTGAAGAAAAAAAATAATGAAAAGACTAAGCATAAGTTTAAATATTATCAATCTTCTAAAACCACAGATTGTTTTGTTTGGTTCTTTTAGCTCTCAAG
>VZTL01074252.1:26474-42036 GCA_013400535.1 Scopus umbretta | reverse complement strand
TTTTTTTTTTTTTTTTTTTTTTTAGGACCATGTCAAACTTGTATGAAGATCCTGACTGGTCCCAAAAGGATCTTAAGGAAACACTTAATGATGTCCGAAAGCATGTGCTCAAAAATAAGTTCTTTACTTGTTTTGCCCCAAATCGTCTGAAATACTATTTGAAAGAGTTGCACCAGAGGGAACAGGAAGGACATCAGATATGTTTCACGGATCTATGGGGACTCATCATTGAAACCATGTTACATGAAAAGGTATAATAGCAGCACCTTTCTCTTCAGATGTGTATGTTTAGTGAGTATAGAGGTGAGGGAAGACAGTAAATCAAAAAATGTTTGAGATTGGAAGGGACCTCTGGAGGTCATCTTGTCCAACAGCCCTGCTCAAGCAGGGTCAGCTAGAACTGTCTGAACTGAACCATGGGCTTTTGAATATCTCCACAGGTGAAGACTCCACAACTTCTCTGGGCAACATATGTCAGTGTTTGACCACCCATACAGAAAAGGGGGTTTTTGCTTGCTTGTTTGTTTATTTGCTTGTTTTTCAGATAGATGCCTAAAACATGTGACTTGGCGGTATCATTTTGTGTTTGTTGGCTGTATTATGCAGATCTTAACACCACACCTGGTACAAAAACTGTAGGGCTAGTGAGAAATAACAGGAAACTTACAGTATGAACAACTTTTAAATGAATTCACATGTAAATATTTAAATGAAAATCCTGATGTTCTTTTAAAAGAGCTGCACAGTGTGACAAGGCAAAGAAAAATCACAAACACAAACCCAAAGACAATATCTCTGTGTTGTTAATGGGATTACATTGCCCTGTAAACATTTCCACCAAAAGGCAATGTTCAGGCTTTGCATTAGTATTCATGAATATTTCCTTCCCAATAGGCCATTAATACTTAAGAAAGAGAAAACTTTCCCCCTGTAATGCAGATAACTCCACACACATCCAAATTTCTACTGCCTGAGCACAGCACAATGTGAAAGACTCCCTCAGGATGGCTCAGCAGGGAACTGTGAGTGTCTCCGAAGTGCCTCAGCCCTGTCCCCTGGATGATACCACCCAAGGGAAGCCCAGTGGCACAGGCCATCTCTCCAAGGGCTGATCCAGAAAGAGGGAGCACCTGCAGCTCTCCTTCGAGGAAGATCTGAACTCAGCACCTTTTCGAGCCTTGGCACAGCTCCCAAATGTCCTGCCCTTTCCACTCTGCCTGACTGTGCAAGATGCTTCACAGCAGAAGCAGTCAGAGTTAAGGCTCACTGAATATTAACTCTGTCTGAGGCTTGGCTCTCTCACAGCTCTAATGAAAAGATGATTTTCTGGGCAGTCAAGGCAGGGCTTACTCTTTCTGAATGAAATGTTTCATGGCAAGAGTGCTTTTCAAATATTTTCAGACATTTTCCTGAAAGAAATAATGTGAATAAGAACATCTTCTTCCTACCATTGAAATCCCAGATTTTTTTCAGCTTATGAACTTAACTTAGGTCTATTTGTGTGCTGAAGTGCTGGGGCTGGGGAGGTTCAGACATAGGGCTGATAGCACTTCTCTGAACTAAACTAATGGGAAACATCCTAGTCAGTCTGGTTGCACTGTGTTGCCAGAACCCAGGCTTAGATGAAGTGGGAGGCTTTTTGTGTCATCTAACTGTCCTCAGCTACTGTCCTTCTTCAAAACAGGAGGACTTCCATAAGCTCACAGATCAGCAGCAGGCACTAAATCAGGGTCAGAATCCCCTGCCCATCTACCTCTCTCTCAATGTGAAGGATAAAATCAGCGACCAGGATTTTAGAGGTAATAATACTCCAGAATTGCATTTAACGTTTAATCCCGATAGGGTTCAGTTCAGGACTAGGTAAAGAAATCAGTTCAATGCACAAATCCCCTAGAGAGCCAATCCACCTAAGAGTAGAATTTTAATAGTTAAATTTTTGAGTGTCTTAGTATATTCAGCTGTTTTCAGGATCAAAAGCAGGATGATAGAGGACATTATCATGAAATTACCTGCTAAATTACTTCAGAAATCTAAAGTTTGTAGAGAAATTTAGACAATTCACTCTTCATGTTCAGCACTGTGAAACGTACAGTGAATAAATATGTTTGCAAAGTGTGTTAGTTAGGAATGAGTCTGCCTTAACCTGGCCAATGTCATATGTTTTATTCAACTAATTTGTGCCTGTGCTGCAGTAATCAGTCTATCTTGTGCTTTTTCTTTCAGAATGGGTGGAATTCACCCCTTATGAGGTAGGATTCCTGAAATATGGCGCCTTCATTCGTGCAGAGGATTTTGGTAGTGAGTTCTTCATGGGTCGCCTGATGAAGAAAATCCCAGAATCCAGAATCTGCTTTTTGGAAGGTGATTTGTTGCTCCACAGAAATATAATGTAATATAACATAATCTACTCCTGTGCAAACCCCTCTTCAGAAATGAAGCAGTTACTACATTTTTTATCTGCCAGTAACAGTATATGGTAAAATATTAGAACTGGTAACAGGTCACTATCTGCAGGATTTTTTATTGTCTCTGCAATTTTATTCAGCTGAACAGATTTATTGATTTCATATGTGGTTATGCTTACTGACATGAGGCCTTCGCAATACTTGTATGTCTTTGTCAGCAACAAAAGTTGTGTAACATTGCCACTAAGTTAAATCATCAGTCCCTTCTGCAACCTGAGTCTCTAAAATACAGCCTTTTATCTACAACATTCCTGCCACAGCTAACCCTGATTAATCCTCCAGGATAACACTTCCATTTCAGAGTGCAAATAGTTCATAATATTTACCTTTTTTCCCTCTTGCATAAGAACAGCAAGGAAATCTTTTTTCCCCTTTGTGAAAGCAATCTCTTGCCTCATTGTTCTTCCTACTTCCATCAATTGCATAAAGGAAGTTTCAGGGGTTTTTCTGAGAAGTTAAGACTGTTTGGCTGCGTGGAGATTTCACTACAGCTAGTGGTGAGGTGTAGGAAGCAGTCAGAATCTCCCCGCCCCCGGCTGCATGCCAAACAAGGTACCCAGGTCTCCCCTTCTGCAGTCAAAAATGCCAGCAGCTCACCAGCCCCCTTCACCTCCCACCTTGGCACTTTCTTCTTCCCTTCTCTAGAGCGATGCTGGGACATTTGTGTCCCTGTTCCCTGCCAATGACCCAGAGTCCCCTCATTCAGGCAGCACTACTTACTTCAGTGACACAGTTCTTTGAAAGGTTTTCAGCAAATTCCTTTGCACCCCAGCTCCCCAGCAGAGCAGGGACTGACTACATAGGTCCTGCAGCTCTTTCCTGCATGGCAGAGCCCGTCCCTCTGACTGCAGGCTGGCATTGCTGGGTCAGGCGATCGCCAGGCTGCTCACGTGCAGCCTCTTCCATCCATCCCACAGTTCCACCCCAGAGTGCCAAGTTTAATTCTGGACTTTGGAGGGTTCAGGGCGGCACCATTGCACATCTAACTATACAAGGTAACGGTGTTTTCTCAGCCTGAAAGATGATTGCATATAGGTGGCTGTCGGGACTGCTATCAAATTTGCCACATCAGTTACAGGAGGAACTTGAAAAAGTAACCCAGATATGCCTTAAACCCTCAAAAATCAGAAGACAAATCAAAAGAGTCACACATTTACACTTTCTATTTTCAAAACTTCAGCTTCCTTAGCATAAGTCAGTTTCCTTAGTATAAGGGGTATTAGTGTATCAGTCTTGAATGTTTTGTAGTTGACAGTTCCCCATGATAACTGCATACCTGTAGCAGGATTATGCTAGAAATAAACAAACCTTTAAAATCACAAATGCAGAGAACTTGGGGAATAAGAAGCGCTGAGGAGAGATGGAAAAATATTAAGATGTACTTGACAAAACGTTATTTGCCACGTAAGAAAAATGAATGTGTCAGCAGCTATACTGAAAATACTACCAGCCCTCTTCCTATACCCCAATAGATTCTTTGTACACATTATAGCTTCATATACCAATTCATAAAGACATTCCCTTTTATTTGTGCACTAAGATAACGAATAAAGTTTTCTGGAGAATGCAGAAGGTACTAAAGGTCATTGTGAATGAAAATGCTTCCAGGTCTTTACCAGTTTGCTTTCTGTCAAATATATTTTATGCCACAGGAATCTGGAGCAGTGTATTTTCCTTGAATCTTATGGATGCTTGGTATATATCTGTTAATTCAGAAGACTTCTGGCACAAATGGACCCAAGACAAAATTACTGACATAGGTGAGTTATTCTTATGCCATTATGTTATTTTATTGTCTCTCTTTTTTTTTTTTTCTTTCTTTTTCTTTCTTCTACCCTCTGTGCTGCTATTCTCTCACTGAATTTTTCAACGCCATTTTGGAATTCCCTCTTCAGGGCTTCCTGTAATCCACATGGAAACTGGAAGGAAATCCATCCCATATATTGCAGTATGGCAATCATTTCAGTTGTGTGAGAAAAGAATCTATGGGCCCTGTCACGGGAAAAAAATGAGAGAATGGCCCTCATTTGAGCCATTTTCGGAGCACAAGAGTAAAACTGGAGAAAAATATCCCTGTAGACTAGGAGAGGCTGGAGGCCTCCCTTAACAATCCACAATTTTCCAGTTCCTCTCTTGGAAGTTGGGGTATGGCATAAGGCTTCACAGAAATTAGATCAATCACCATCCCTGCCTCTCTGGAGTCTACAAAGCACAGATACAAACTTCAGTACTATTGCAAGTCATTCCAAACTAGTCCTAAGGATGAGATTTGCAAAACGCACTACCAAATTAAGAAAGATCTGCAGGGTGAGATTTCAAGGAGAGACACACAAGACAGAAGTACTACAGCGAAAAAAGATGAGAAGGAAGAGAAATGTAGCAAAAAGGGTGATTTGTTTTATCTTCTTGCACTTGCAGGGGGTAGTTTCTAGTTGCTAAACCAAGGAGTTTGGATTTGCTGGTAAGGAACTTTAATTATGTTTGTGTGGCCAAGAGACTGTGATTGTGTGGCTTTTTATGTGTGTGGCTGAGAGACAAACTGTAACATGGAGTAGCAAAGGAAAACAGAATAAGTGCAGGATATTGTAGTGTATAAAATCATAGAAAAGCAAAGGAAGTTATAGTAAATTAGATGGATTGATTTACAGTACAAACAAGGCCTTTACAACTGTGGACTGAGAAAAAAGAAATGGATTTTTTTAAAGCTTAGCTGGCAAACTGAGATTTGTGGAGATCATGGAAATAAAAATAGAAAGAAGTCTTGCCACACATGTTAAAACAAACTATGATTGCACAGACTCACCTCAACAATGAGACCACATACAAGAACTGTTATTCTTTCTTCTGCAGATGATGAAACCCTATTCCCTGCAAGACCAAATGAGCTGGATACTCGAGTGGTTTGTCCCACTGACAGCTTTTCAGACATTTTCCGAGATGTTGCAATGTTACGTCCAGCAGCTTCAGAAATCCCTAACTTCCTGAAGGGCCTCCAGATGAACAACAACTACCTAGAGAGCAAGTTTTCCAAATGGAAAGGTATGGTAATTGCAGCCTGGTTTTAGTTACATTTTAAACCATCCTCATGAAAAAGAAACAATGCTTAAAAGATTATCAAGCTGACTGCCTTTTCATTCTGTTCCTGTCCTCTGACAATACTTGAAACTGTTTGCTACCAAAAGCTGAAACTAGCTAGCAGGAAAGGCTTTAAAAATAAGTTCTTGAAAATTTCATGAAGACTGATAGATGAGACAGACCCTGATTAGTCAATCAGCATATGTCTGCTGATGTGACAGCCAGCCAACCTGCACGCCTGTGGCATGGCACTGGTGTCATCATATGTTGTCTCTTGCCCAGTCGGTACTCAAAGGATGTCTGAGGATGCCCTGTTTTATGTTACCGTCTTACTTACAAGAAAGACACAACTTTTGTAACAGTATTGCCTGTTTACCTAGTTTGGGAATTAGTGTGCAGTCTGGTACCAGGTCTTCCATGTTGCACAAGAGGTTATGCCTGCCTTGGCCGCGTACCTTAGTAGCTGTGTACCTGTTCTTGTAGCATGCAAGGCACCAAACATCTTTAATCTTTAGTACATTGATACAATGAGGTGCCATTTCAATATTTTCCATATTAAAAAAAAAAAAATATATATATATATCAAGCTGATCAGAGTCACACACAAAACCAGGGGATGGAATTAATGTTAAGCTCCTGAGCCCCAAGTTAATCCCTCTTAATTAGAGGAAAGCCAAAGAAATTGCAGAGTAAATAATGAAAAGAGGAAGCCAGATAACGAACTGAGAAATGACTGAACTGCAGCTATCAGCTATACAGGTAGATCTAAGACCCAAGAAAAGCTGAATTCTCTTTTTGTTAACAATTGACTTTCCTCAGCACATCTCTTGTATTAAGCACCCCCCCACCCCCAGAAAAAAATGTTTCTTTTCTAGACTGTGAGCTTGACTCTCAGCCCAACCACCTGACAGCAGCAACAGACTACCTCATCCTGATTGATACGGCATTTGCCTTTGCTACCAGTTACCCGCCCCTTATGAGGCCGGAAAGGAAAGTGGATGTCATTTTGCATTTCAACTACAGTTCAGGTTCCCAGACAGGGGTGAGCCTCGTACATTCTTCTTTACCAATATCTGTTTCATCACTGAGTTCCTAGAATGGCTGATCCTCTACTCCTAGAAACTTTTTTTCCCCAGTATCTGGGAAGTGTAAATAAGCTAACAGTTTATCAGGGTCACATATCTTTATTGAACAGTACAAGTGTTATCAGTAAGCAAGCATTTAGTAAAATGAATCTGCCTATTTTTATGTGTAAGTGTGTTTTAGCTGATTTGAAGGCAGTCAGATGTTGAATGAATTAAGCTAAATGTATTTAAAACTAGTCTAAGACTTCTCAGTCCAATCCTATGTATTGTTATGCATGGGAAAATATACATTCAGGACAATACAATCGTAATAATAGAAAGGTTAGATGCAGAAGGCCAGATATACAAACAAATGCCAGCACAGTTTGTATTTAGGAACTTTAAATACATGTGAAATAAAAAGTCCTCTAAAGGCAGCATTTTTAATACCCAAATGTGGGATGTAGATTTTCAAAGACAGACATGTGGACCCAGATCCATCCCATTTAACTCTGGCTTTCCAGATCTTTGCTCCATATACAGTCTACGACAGCCAAGTTGGGTACGTGACGTAATCTGTCAGGACTTGGCCCTTACCCCACAAACGCTCCCAGTGAAATGGGGTTTTGGTCAAATTCGGTCCAAGTGCTTCCCACATGTTCTGATGTTTTCCTTTCCTTTGTTTTCCTATTGTGACAACCAGCCCCTAAAAGAAGCCTGTAAATACTTTGCAAAACAGGGAATTCCTTTCCCTACAAAGGTGCCAGATGATCAGGAAACTCCACATCTGAAGGAATGCTACATTGTTGGTGACAAGGAGAGCCCAGAAACACCTATTGTGGTATTTTTCCCTCTAGTAAATGACACCTTCAGGGAATACAAAGCACCTGGTAAGTTTAACAGCTACCCCTCACATTAACAGGGGCAATGGCTGCCTTCTTTCTCTTTTTTACTGTGCAATATCTGTTCTTCAGACCATCCTGTAAACATAGATTCAGACTCCCTATGTTTACATCTGAACCATATCAAGAAGCTTGAAATATGTAAGTTTTCCTAGACAGTAGAGCAGCAGCTGGGATCAGCCTTTGGCACATATGCCCCTCTTCAGATTGTTTTGGGGGGCTTTTCATAGGTAGATTGTAGAGTTTACTGTTGAAATGTTTATTCTGTTTCTCTTCAGTGGAGAAGTTAGCAGGGTTATTTCCTCTCATACCTGTCATCCTTTCCTGTTAGAGAATGCTTTGGGGAATCCAAGGATTTAATTGTTTAAATTCATTTCCAGGCTTACAGTTAAGCAGATAACCTTGCAAACAAAAGTGTGAACTAACAGTGTGATGAAAATATAACACTGAGCCATGCCCACAGCTTCTGTTCTCTTCAGTGATTCCTACTTTGAAATTTAAGAAGAGTTTCAATAGCAACACTGCCAGTGACTTCAAAGCAGATGGTTTCTAAGTCCTGGTGCCATATCCCATGACTCCATACTACCTCTGTTGGCCCCAAAAGTTACTCCCTCTCCAGATGATAAAATTCCGAACTCATGCTATGAGAACACTTATCTCTTAACCACTTCAAAGCCCCACAGTGTACTTAAAACCACAAGTTCTGGGCTTGTATACAGTACATTAAATTTAGTAACAGAACAAATGCAGAAACTACTGTCCCAATGGTCTTAATTCTTTTCCTTTCTTTTTTAAAAGCAAGTCATAAAAAAATGATACAGTGCTTTTGCTTTGTAGATACTCTGGGTTGAGTTCATTGCACATTTGAGGTATGCAACTGGGGTTTTGAATAGTGTTCAGATAGCCTAAGGGTATTTACGCAGGCACACACACCATTCTACTCCAGCTCTTAACACAGAACAGATAACTGAAAGGTTGGGTTTTGTAGTTGCCCTTTGTACAAAGAGCTAGAGAAGGGAGAAAAGGAGAAAGAACTAGAACAGGAACTGAGAATTAGTACTGCTCTGTGAGGGATTTTGTCTCCCCTCTCCCACTCAATAACTTCCAGAACCCAGGGATGTTTTTCCTAACTCAGCTGTCAAATACCAGGTGAACATCAGATGATGTGCAGATGCTGCTTGTTAACATAAATTATCAAGGAATCTAAAAAGAGGTGTTATTATATTCTACATACAGAAGATGTATATGAAGACCTGCATGATACCTGCATATGGGGGCAAGCGTATGCTGCCTGACCAGTTCAGCATGTAGCTGCAAGCTGAGACTAAACAGAAAAAGACAGAACAAGTCATTTTTGGGTGACCACAGGTGAAGTCTCAGCTGAGCTGACATGGAAGGGCTTGGCCCATGTACTTTTTTGAGAGGGCTGCTACTTCTCAGCTGAGAGCCAGCCTCCATGGTGGCAGGACAGATGCTGCAGAAAGACCTGGAGGCTGGAGACAGATGTCTGCCCTTTGCTAGTGACAGGCCAAGATCAGCTTAATTTACACCACTTCAATACCATGTTCTAGCCCAGATCTAGATTGTACAGCATCTGCAGTATTAGTTCAATTATATGAACAGACAGGTTTTCCATAGCCATCTCATCCATCAGCTTGTTCAGCAGAGGGAATTTAGAGCCTGGGCAGTAAATGAGTAAAACTGACATATTCAAACTGGGTTACTCCTGCACTGGTTAAACTGTTCCACAATTGGAGTAGAAAGGGGAAATCCTTTGCGTGAGGCGGCTTAGACTGCTTCACTTGAGCAGTACCAGTTGCTTATAACTCTCTCCGCAAAGCCGGGAGGAGTACATCTATCAGACTAGAAGAGACCCTTCCAGGAAAATCAGAACCCTTTGATCATTGTTGTTAGATCAATGTTGTTAGAGAAGATGACCCCCAAATGCATGTGGTCCTGTCAGTAAGAGATGCTGACTTTTCACAAAGCCTACTGCCCTGCTTTGGTACAGGTAGTGCAGGTATTTGTGACTGTGGAGGTGTATTTTTTACTATGGTAACAACCTCCTGCTAATGTGATGGTCTCACTGGAGGCTGATAGAAAAATTCTCCTGTCTCTGACGCTCTCCTGTCTGTGATGGGGTAGGGGGAATCAAGCATGATACTTCCTGCCTGTGTTAACCTGTGTTACCTAACCCTGACAGTATTATCTCCCATTAGGGCCTATTTCGGGGTTTTTACTGCTTTCTTTCCTTCTTGCCAGCTGTTAGAAAATGGAGGGGTCCGTGAGAATGATGGGGAAGGAAAAAAACATGTGTAAACACTCATGCCAAGCATACAGGCTAGTGCGCAGCAGTGGATCTCCACATCTTCAGGTCTCTGGCCCAGGGAGCCTCAGCTCTCCTTTAGCAGTCAAAGGCATATACTGGAGCCCAGGAATCTGCAGAATCTAACCAAGCTAATGGACCTTTTCCCTTCCAAGAATGTGTTTATTCTAGGTACTAACAGCCAGATATAAGTTCAGCCTGCCCATACGCTGTATCCCATCAGTGCAGAGTCAAGCCAAAACTAATATGGTCAAGTGGGCTTCTTATACGCCCTGAGTACAGGCAGTGAGCGCTCACTTTTGCTGAGTTCAGGAAGGGCAAGTTTGCCTAGTGTGTATTGAGTACATCACTTAAACACACCCTCAGCTCAGAGGGTGCATGTTACATCTACTGAGTTTAGTGTACAGATGTATTTCCACTAACTCAGTAAGTGACAGTGCGCCCAAAACAGTAGCTAAATCAAAACCACTCGTGATGTCACTGTCTGGAGCAGATGGCCATGTTGAAGCTGAGATCAGCTATTATTTTGAATCACGGGTGACTTACAAAGGTCCTAGAAAAACAAGTGAGGAGATGTGTTTTGCATCTTCTGCATCCATGAATTTGCTGAGATTTGCAATTCTCATAGTAAGCCTTGGGTATTTTTGTCCCTGTACCAGTAACCTACTGTGGAGGTCCCTATGAATATTTTCTCTGTGCTGGCCTGCAAATAAACTTCTGTATTAGCTTTGGATCTGGTTTTTACTGTCAAATGAATTAAAATAAATACATTAATTGAATTTGTCTTCAGATCATAGGATAGGATGGATGTAATATTTCCAGAGACGACACTTGTGGGACTACATGCCTAATTACTTTGCCTGGATCTGTGATGCATGTGTTGATTATCTTAAATGATTAAACAGAAATGAAAATTTCTTTCATTACCCCTGCCAAATCTTAGTGATTCAGGGAATATCAGGTTCACCCTCACTGCTGAGGTTACATAAAGCCTGTAGTTTTTTATAGTAGTAGGTAGCTCAAGGAAATTACAGTAAATATTTGTGCCATCTGCTTCCAGGATATGTTCAGACAATGGCTCTGTGAAGTCTTTCCATTTAGATAATAGAACTTAGGTTTTTTGAGGTCTATCTTCTGTATTTTTTGATAATTCTTTCCAGTAGGAACCAAGAATGGATGTAGCAGGTTGTGCTAGGGAACGTAGCTAGGTCATGCTGGGTGAAAGAATATCTGTCAGGTCGCCGAGAACACAGGTGTGCTTTTGGAAAGCTTGAATCACTGAAATATGTGGATTTTCAGCAGCCTATTTCTGAAAGCATGAAAGCATAGTAGCGAGGAAAATGAAATGAGGTAGAGTTGAAGACGGAAAGCCCAGAAGGTGGCAGTGGCTTCAGGCCCATCGCCCAGAAAGAAATCATGCTGTACTTGTCTGCTCTGGGAGAAGGGGAGAAACGAGAAAAAGAGTAGTTGCCATTTACTTGCACCCTGACTAGAAGTGTAGGGTGCTGTGATGGCTGGGGGACAGCAGCACACTGGCAGCAGAGGCTGGAAAAGCATCAGTGCTGAGCAGGACTGGGGACCATGCTGATGGCTCACCCCAGAGCTAAAGGAGGAGGCAGAGAGTCTCACGCTCCTGTGGTCAAAATAGGAGCTACTCTACTTGTTTTGGCATTTACAAGAGTAGCCAGGACAATCTCTACTCCCCTCACCACCAGCAGCTTCTCCTCTCCCTGCTGCCAACCAAATATCCCAGCAATAAAATGCCCACGGAAGGAAGATTTGGGGTTGTGATCCGCTGTGTCTGCATGCCTGAGAAACACCCAGACCCTAATCACTTTTTGCTAATTCATCTGAGTCATTGTTTGTCCCTTAGGCGTGAAACGTAGTCCCTCAGAGATGGCAGAGGGTGATGTTGATGTCACCAATACCTGTGGTCCATACTACATAAACAATCTGAGTTATTCAGAGGAAGATTTTGACAAACTGGTGAACCTAAGTTACTACAACGTCCAGAACAATAAAGATTTGATTCTTCAGGCCTTGCGTACTGCTGTGGAGAGGAAAAAGCAGCATAAGAGAGAACAACCACTGCAAAAATCACCCAGTGGGGATGGTATGTGTGTGCCTGATAGAAAAGGAATCCAGCATTTGGCTGGCTGCCCAGCACTAGGGAAGATGAAATAAAATATCTATGAATCCTGTTAATGAAGAAAGAAAAGAATTTGATTAGGAAGTGAAGAAAAGCCAAAGAAAGACTGCTAAGAATAGCACTGTGTTTGTCATCAAAAATGCTAAAGCTGTCTGTCAGTGAAGGGAATAAACACAAAAAGCAGAGCTCTTCCTTAATGAATTGATGTGCTTCCCCCGTTGACAACCTCAGGAGCATGACTAGGTGAGGCTGTGCTCCGTTCGTGCTTGCAGAAGCGACTTTTCAGGCCAAGGCCGAGATGCGTGGACAAGGAAGCATGAGGAAGTTTACGCTGACCGTGTTTGTGCTCTACCTGTGCTATAAAAAGAGAGGATTGTCAGTCCAGAAAAGTAGCAGAGAACAAAATCCACTGTCTCTAAAACAAAACCAAGAACCCCTTTTGTGAACTAAGGAGTCTTCATGTGAATGTAAATAAATATTGAACTTTGTATAATAAAACACTTTTTTGGAGTCAGACTTACAGCAAATAAACATCTTTCACAGCAAATACATGTTAAAGCCATTTCTTTTAAGTGCTTCTTCCTCTACTAGCAAGACAATTAAAGATGACATGCAGACTTATTTCACAACTGCTGAAAAATAATTGAAGAAGAAATTATGCCTGCGCCAGGCCTAGATTTGAACTGCCCGGGAATCCTGGGACCCCTTGTGTTTAGGATTAGATTTAAGACCCATCTCCACAAGAACCGACTCATGCTAATTTATTTTATTAAGCTGGATTTAAATGTTTTTGATCTATACCAAAAGTTTAAAACTTTAAAGTTTTCGAGAATGTTACTTCTGAAAAGACACAAGAAATACAGACAAAGCAGATCTAAACTTGTATACCTAATATCACTCACCCAAATGTGTTTTTTTTAACTTGCTGGAGAGTATTGCAACTGAAGTTAACAGAACATTAACTTTCAACTTTCTGACACTTTGTTCGTCACATTAACATGGCTCCTTCCAAGCAAGTGGTCTGTTTTTTTAACAGATGGAATCCCAGGTCTCTGTTTATTCTTTTTCTAAATTAACTTTTATGCAGTGCTATGGATTTATTTATTAGACGCCTTGTATCTACAAACCCATGTTTCCTACTAGCTTCCCTGCTCCTCAGTTCTGCTGTAGTATCTTTTGTCAAGAGATCCTGTTATTGTGGGCCAAAAATGGACGCCTTACAAATCCCCTTGCCCTCAAGGTCGAGGGTGTCCTCCTAGGTGGTGCACAGAAACATAATCCTTCTGTTTACCACTTAGGTCAGTGCTACATCATACTACAGCAGCCCACATACCTCCTGTGTGGGCTATATACCCAGGGTTTACCTCCCATGGAAACAAGAGCAAAGACAGCAGTCGTGCTGATGCATGCTGGATCTCATCGCAATATAGGACGGGATGTAGCTGGAGAGCACAGCCAGACCTGGGAATTTGGAAGCTCTCCCAGGTTGCCGTATACAGTTAGCGCTTTATTGTCTGAAGGGCAAAAATTATCCCACTGACAGCAGGAAGCATCTAGGCAGGAAGCTTGAAGACAAGCAGAATGAGGTGTGTGAGTGCAAACACTTCCCTGCCCTTCCTGCAGCTTTCCAGCAGCCACGAAGGGGTCACGGAGAACAATGAACACTTTACCCCATTTCAAAAAGCATACAGTGGAACAGAAATACTTATTCTGTATCTCTGAGCTCTCTCTGTTCAACAGGAATACAGAGGAAAATGTCAGGGCTGATCAAAGAAGTGGAACAGCTTCCACACAAGGGGTGAACAGATAAGGAATCTGCAACCTAGAGAAAGGACAACAGGAGTGAAAGGCAGAGAAGAGAGAGATCTACAAAATCTGGAGTGCCCTGTGGGAGATGAACAGGGAGTGACTGTGCACCTCTCTTCTAACACGAGACCTGGATGGGATCAGACAAAACTAGCAAGCAGCAGGTTCAACGTTAACAAAGTAAGGTAGTTCTGCACACAACACGTAATTAAGTCACAGGCCTCTTCGACCCTGGATGTTGTTGTTGACAAAACTTGGATTTCAAAAGAACTGATTAGTGCATTCAGTGGAAATTTTGTAAGGACTAAAAAATACAAAGGCTCCACATCTGCCTCAGTCCTGCACTGAATCGTCAGCTCCCAGAGGCTGGGAGGACAGTCTGAGACAGCATTTACCTGCCCTCTTTCTGTGATGATCTTCAGTCGCTTAATACTGGGTGCATCAAAGACAAGCGGGAAAGTGGTCTCACCCCAGACTACGGTACTTAGATTTTCCATAGCTCAGATATTTTTGCAGATAATAAAGGATCAGGAGTCATCAGAACTCCTAAAGATGTGGTGATACAAGACTCATTTCAAATCAATTATTGAAGTAATATGGAGAAGATGTAAGTAACTGCAAGGATAACTTAATTATCTATGGACTAACCTATGGGGAAAAGTCATGAAAATGAGAGGAATGGAAAACCAAACTATAAAAAGGGGATTTAAAAAAATGAGGAAGCCAGTCAGCAAGACCCTGCATGAAATGGTACAAAATCTTTAGACTCAGCATGGCAATTGCAACAAAAGAGTTGCAAAACACATGCACAGCCCTAAATAAAACGTGAAGCAAGGAACCAAGAAAAGGCGGAGTGGTTAAATGCTCAGGACTGAGCCTTATTAAAGCCTCACATCTGTGCTTTGAGGAACAGCGTGGGGAGGAGGGAGGTGGAAATGGCACATCTAAACCTGCTGATGTATTTAGAAAAAAACTGGAGCATAGAGAAAAGGTAGTATTCAAGATGGAAATTAGGAGGAAGAAAGGTACATAGCTAAAAATGTGAATCAGTAGATGTGCTGGACCAGCAAAAAGGGATTTACATGATAAAGATGTTGCAAAGGAGCCAAGGCCGCAAGTGTGTAACACAAAAGAGACACTTCTAACATCATGGTTACACAGAGATTCAGCAAAAAATCCCCCTCCTCCTTTTTTTTTTTTTTTTAACTGGGAGCCCAAGACTTTGTTTTCTAAGTAGTGAGTGAGCACAGACAAACTCTTATGTCAGAGAAAAAAATATTCATTTTACTGTTCTTCGATGTTGTAGTGAATATGGTATTGTATTCCATTAAAATATCTCGTAAAATCAATGGAAAAGGTGATCTCCCACGTGGCTTAACACAGTATCAAGACCTGAGGTTAAAACTAATGGGCGTATCGGCCACCCATGTCCCACAGCAAAATTCCATTGTTATACTAAGAATTTTCGCTGCGTTTAAAATAGTTGCCGAACGCCGTAGCTAACCCTCACGGCGCTTCGCCACGCGCTTCTTCGCCATCCGAAGACAGCAACCATGGCCAGAAAAACACCAACAGCATTGGGGCGATCCTGCGTTCAGATCTGAAGTTGTCAGAGGGTTCCCGGATTTCATTGCGAGGGGGCTGAAATTTTCGCGTGGAAGAGCAGCAGGTACAATTAACCACCAGAGGTGGATGTGTGGTGTAAAAAAAAACAACAACAACCCCCCCCCCCCCCCCCCCAAAAAAAAAAACCCAACCAAACAAACAAAAAAAAC
>VZTL01074252.1:0-26380 GCA_013400535.1 Scopus umbretta | reverse complement strand
CGAGCGGCGGAGCGGGGAGCGCCCGCCTCGGTGAAGGGCCTGCACCGCGGGGGCGGCGGGGCTGGCCGCTGGCCGCTGGGAGCCCGGGGTGCGGGGGGGCGGCCCGGCGCGTCCCTCCCGAGGAGCGGGGCTTCATCCCAGTGCCTCCCGCGCCGTGCGGAGGGGGGGGTGGCGCGCCCGACTCTGTTAGCGTGCCCCGCAACTCTCCCGCCAACTTCCTCTTTAAGAATGTTATCTCGATTTCGTATTCGGCTGAGAAAGTGTAACGTCGCTGTCTGCTTCCTCTTAACTGTTGGTGTGTTTTGTTTTGTTTTTTTTAATCCCCTAAATTATTTCAAAGGCAAAATAGGCAATTTGCGTTACAACCGACTGCATCGGCCGTCGCAGGCCATTGAACCTTACCTCCTTCCCCTTCTTTCCCAAAAGTAGTTTAATGCGTAGATTGGATGTGAAGGTGCGAGAGAAACACGATAACAGTTTTGGGCAAAAAACACATGGTATCGTATCGGGAAAGTCCTCTTTTTTTTTTTTTTTTTTTTTTTTTTTTTTTCCCCTCCCCCCCCCACCCTTTTTTTTTTTTTTTTTTTTTTTTTTTTTTTACCCCCTTCCCCCCTCAACTCTTTCAGTCAATTGCCTTGACCAAGCAATATCCCTAGTAAGAGAGCTGAACCATGTTGCTGCTGTCATAGTATTTTCTGTCTTTCCCGCCTGTCTTACTGCTGAGTTGGTTAGTAACTGTTTTTAGGAAGCTGAAGTGTGCCTCGGGTATTACGAGCTTGTGAATATTTTGCATATATTTGAGTGTGTTTGTCTCCCATATGCCCCTTAGAAATCAGTCTAAGGGTATACAAAACTCGGGAAAAGACACCGAGAGGTCACTCGGATCAAATGCTGACCTACTTAGTATATCTGAAGTTCAGTATAGTCCTTCTGTAAATTTTACCAATGTTTCTCTTTCGATTCCAGAGGTTACTGGCAGCCTTGCCATAATGCTTTTCTTTTTACAGTGTGAAAGACCTACCTCCCTTCTTCACTGAAGAGCGATGTTTACCTTTACTCACCTGAGAGCTTTTTCAGATGTTTACAGAGCTAATCATGTTTCTTTTCTGGTTTTACAACTAGCTAATTGGAAGCTTAAAGCTGAACTTGGTTCTTTACCAATTATTACTGAATTCCTGCAAAGTGGGTGATTTTGGTTTTCCTAAACATTTCTTTAGGTGTGCTGATTCATTTTCTTCTTTAAAGGTACAGCTGCTTTGTTGTCTGTATACATTTCCAGATAAGTGTTCTCATCTGGCTTACGGACTGGGGATTCTGAGAGCATGGGTAATACGGAGACAGAATGGTCCCAAACCTGAACATACCAGAGCCTGTTCTGCCTGTCAGCTGAGTTGCTGTGTCATTTGCAATTCATAGGAAACTCTCTTCCCCTCCTGTAAGAGTCTGCCTTGGATGAGAATGCATGTTCTTGATGTATGGACATTCAACTTTTCTGTCCTTTACAGTTGCCTGCATTTGACTGGAGTGCAAGTTAATATTGAGCTTGGAAACGTTGATATTCCTTGCAGTGCCTTAGATGGATTTTTGGTACTGTTGCTTTGTTACTATCACCTTAACCATAAAACACTGAGCAATAGGGTTGACTGATACTAATGTACAGTCTGAATGAGAAAAGAAGCATCATTTATTACAGCTATTTCCTGCTTTTTCTTTTAGCATTGGTTGCTGCTGGGTGAAGGTACCCAGATGTTGTGGTTTAGCCCCTGTTGGCAACTAAGCACCACGCAGCCACTCACTCAGCCTCTCCCCCCTCCACCCCACCACTCCACCCCTGCCATTGGGANTGAAACCAGGACACCAGACAAACTGGAGCGAGACAAAATTTTGAAAGATGTTTTCTCATATGTTTTATTAAAATACCTGTCTCATTGGAGGAGGTGACTTCTACTGTGATGTGCCCTTCTCTTCACCCCACCCACTTACCCCTTTCTCTTGTTATCATTTTAGGTAGATTGCAGGGTGGTTTAATCCCTTAGTGGGTGTTGGAGAAGACAGGAATTGAATGTTGAGCCCCAAATCAGTAAAAGAACAGCTGTTACTGCTTCTAAAGCGCCAACAGCCTGACCTCACCAAGATGAACGTTCATTACATCAGTGTTCGCTCTAGAATAATAATAATTGGCTGAATTGGCATGAGAAAATGATCTGTTCAACATGGGCAGCAACTTAGACAATAGTGTCACAGTGACTGTTACTCAAAATCCAATCTAGAGGAGAAAAAAGCAAAAAAGAGAAGTGCTTGTATGCTGAAGCCAAGACTTAGAAGAAGACATGGGAAAATATAGCGGCCAGGTCAGCCGCAAAGAAATTTCCCCTCTGGTAGGCTGAATTTCCTATGGGAAAATGTCATATGCTCTCAAGTTTGTTATAATTTCATGTTTACTATATATAGTTCTTAGAATGAAGTTGGACTATAGTTTTTTTTCCCCACTAGCCGTTTAACAAGCAAGCATTTTAAATCTTATTTAAAACTACTTTTTGTTCCACATTTCTCCTTTTCATAGTCAGGAAGGCATATTGTATCTACTTAAGTGTTTACTATTAGGTTTATGTGTGAACATAATAATTCTGTTTAGCTGACAAATATTCATTTGGGATTTACTTTGATTTAGACATTATGGTGAAACTTCAGTTTCATACCTCAGACACACCCACATCCACCCAGTTCCTTCCACTAAGTCTTCATGGAAAACACTGATCTAGCAATGACTTGAACGTCCCTGAGGAGTAAGATATGCAAACAAACACTTCCAGGTTTCTAACAGCTCTTCTGTTTTTTTACTTGATGCTGTTTATCCTTTCTGCACTGGGAACAATGCAGTGAAACCGGCCAGTTTCGCCATGTAAGGTGTAGCTTGGTGATAATTGTTTTATTCAAGTATCCAACAATGCTGACAATTCAAACAAATATATCCAGGCCCAAATGTTAATACTTGTCTGATTGTTTTTAATGGGGTGGGAGGATGAGTGACAGCCAAATGCTTATCTTGCATGTGAGCTGCTTGGCCTTGCAGCTTCTGTAATTCTCTCCAATTTCTCCTGGCTGCTTTAGGGAAAGAAGTGGAGAAAGGAGAGACAGGAGAGGAGAATTGTGGTGTATGGGAAAGAGAAAGGAGCTGGTCAGTGCAAGTTTGCAGTTGCTGACCTTTTTCTTTCCTTCTAACAAAGCATTAAACTTCTAGTCTAACGATGATTAGCTTGTTAATAACTTCTAATTTAAAAGTGTAAGAGACTGACTTTTTTTTTAAAGAACTTATTAAGATGAGGAAAAACAGAAGTAAATTCCTCAGCTTGCCAGGCTGTGCTTTTACTTTGCTCAGAGGTATTACTCAGAGATTAAAATGGTAAACTTCCTTCTATTTAACTCAGCCAGAGCTGGGTTTTGTGAAAGCATCCTTTTGTATGCATAGTATCTGGAGTCTGTAAGTAGTGTGCAATCGCTTGTATGGCAAGAATGGGCTGCATCTATTTCTTCTGGGGGTAAAGGTCCCTCTTAATTTCTTTGGGTGAAAGATGGAACTTCTTTGTTAGCGGCTCTGCATGAAAGTTTTATTTGGAGCGGAATTCTTACACTAATGCAAACACCTGCTGGTTTTGTGTTAAAAAAAAAAAAAACCAAAAAACAAACAAGTGTGGAGGATTTGGTGCAGTATGGAGGTGAGCAGCCTTATGAAAGGAGACTTCAGTTTGTCTCCCCATGCATCACATGGTATCCCTGCCCAATGCTGCTGTGTCCAGCTCACCTGTGTTCCTGCATTAGTATGGCTTAGCTAAAGCATTTAGACTTCAGATGATTATCAGTATCCAAAACTGTGAGTAATCTTTGTTATCTCTGGAACTTTGTAAACCAGTTTCTCATAGCCTGGCTATAGATCTTGCAAAGGAACATAGATGAATGTTTATTGGCAAAGCAGAAAGGTTATAGCCCAGGTAAAAACAAAGGGAGAAGAGTCAACAGGATGTCTGTTGTTTGATCTAGACTGTCTTTGGGACTCTCACTATTTTTAAGCATTCTTCCTGTCAACCTTTTTGAACTTGCTCTTTGCTGAAAATTCCTGAGAAGGGCATGCAGTTGTGGATGCTAAAAATCCAGCTATTTTCCTGTGTTAAGATAGCATACCATAGGAAAACATTTGCAGCTTTTCAGTTTACAGAACACTGCTCATTCCTTTTGTGTGGCTAAGTGAAACTGATATTTTCATGCTGAGAGGAAGTGTGATATAGCTTGTACAGCCAGTGCTGAAGAAACAGGGTTATTTTAGTCAGCGCTGATTCTTGATGTGCAACTGGGGGCCAGTCTTAATGGAAAATACCTGCCTTGCAAAGTGTTTCCCGTGTCTGTTGAATAGCTGTACCAGGCTCAGCGCTGTCACTGTTGGGTGGGGCTTGGTATTTGGAAGGAGATCTTGCCTTCCTGGTTTTTTATCACTATAAAAGCCTGGTTTTTGAATCTGCATCTGTGTTATTAACTTGGAAGTATCATTGCTGTTTAGTAGCACTTTATTCTTGTTTAGTCATTTCAATAAGTAGCAAATACGAATTTGCACTGTTAAGTTCTGAGCTGAAAATACAAATGTTGGAAATCCTGAAAGGTACCCAACTCTCTGTAAATTCTGCAAGTGTTACATGTGGAGCAACCTCATGAACAGGCCATGAGATTGTGGGGTTTTTTTTTTAGTCATCTGAAAGACCACCACCACTGAATGTCCATAAGCATGCCTGGCAGGCTCTTGAGCTTATGATGGAGAGCAATTACCCTATTACCCTGGAGGTGTCCTGTGCTGCATTCAGATCACATCATGTAGTTTTCTGTGACCTGGGATCTGGGACTTTTCATGTGCATTTCATTCAGTATAACGTTCTTTACTGCTGCTCTGGGAGCTTCTTGTCATGTGTGTTGCCACCTTATGAATTGCTGCCTCTGTCAGCAGAAGTCTGGGAATGACAATTTGTATCAAGAGAAGAACTTAGCGAGGAGTCTCATGGAGATCCTTTCCCTTTTAAGAGAAGGGCAATGAGGAAAAGCAGAATTGAGAGACTTTGAAGTAGAACATTTTATCGTGGCAAGTTAAAAGTCTTATTTTAGAAGTTAAAAGTGTAATTGAACTTTCAAAATCAATGCTGTGGATAAGGTCAGTATGGCTTTAGTGAAAAATGGTAGTGGCTCTTGTGAGTTAGCCTTTGCATCCTGTTCTAGAGGGCTCTAGTCTGCAGTGGTGTTCTGTGAGGAGGCAGGAGCACACTTTCATGTTTCAGGTGTTTAGCTGTTTGCTACAACACTTAAAAGTCCTGGGTTTCCATGCATAAAGGGCTCAACTGATGAGCTATCAAAGGAGTTTTGTCTTCATTTCGATACATGATCTACTTCCTAAAGATGTGGGATCTGCTGCATTGTACGCACCTGCATGTGTAGAGAGGCTTTAGTGTTGTGGTTTTTTTCCCTTTGGAGAGGGATTAGTTTTATTTCCCCGTTACTGTGCATTAGGTACAGCTTATTCTAGAAGTAGAATAAATCAACTTTGGCATGTTCTGGCATGACTGTTCTTGTGTCCTCCTTTTCCACAGTTTTTAGCATTCGTGGTTTTTTCATTTGTTGGTTTGGAAGCAGAAAGCTGCAGGAAATCTCATGTAAATAACTGTTCTGTGCTTTAAGCCTCCCAGATCATAGGTTGTGAGCTGGTTGGAGACAGTTTGCTAAGGCTAGTGGAAAAAAATCTTGGAAATGTGTAGTATATATTTAGTTCCTTAAATTCAGCTTCTGTGTACTGATCTATAAAGTCTGTGAATGTTTGGGTATCGAATCTAAAGACAGAGATTGTTTAGCAAGTACAGATACTTTGTAGAATGTTGTTTTTTGCAGCAAAACCAGCCTGCAAGTCCTGTCAAGTCAATATTGGTTTATGAAATTATAGCAGAACAGACATAGTGCTGTCGGATTAAGGGCCAGAACAAACCTATTATTCAAGACTTTTATTATTATATACAGACGTGCTCAAATCTACCTAGTGCTGACATTGGATGTAGGACCGTCACCTGTGCCTGAAGAAGAATTCTCACTTAAATCCAGCTTTGATTATGTAAAAAGTTAAATTGTAGTTGGTTAAAATTGTGGGGTTTTTTTAAGAATTCCAGGGTGACATAGAACCCATGGAATTAATAATTACAAGATGACTTGAGTTGATTGGAGAATTTGAATAATTCTGTAATGTCAAATTCCATCATACTTGTAAACAATTTGGTCTTAGTCTTGAGGTGAACATTGTCAAGATGGTGCTGTTGTGAGTGAGGACAATAGCACTCGTGCTTTAAAGTTAAGCAGGGTTGTCTGCTTCTGTTTTTGAAAAGTGGCCGTTATAAGTGTAGGCTGGAGGAACGTTGTAAGCTGGAGGCTTCTTTGGTAGGCTCGGGTCTTCTCTTGCTTCTCACTTGCCATCCAGGAAGGGATGCAGACAGGCTTTTTCTGTAGATACATTTTCTTGTTCCATTAAGTTTTAGCATTTAAATATGTGCATCCATTGTTTGAGACCTCATTGTCTGGAAAGTTGAGACTTGGTGTATCAGACTTGGTCCACTGAGTACGTGCTGTCTGCATCTCTGAGTGGATTACTCAAAGGGAGATGCAAGATAGTTTCTGTTGGTACAGTGCTGCCTGACTTGATGCCTGTTGGAAGTACATTTTGGTAGGCCTCAAGTTCTGCAGGTCTGACTTAGTTAACAATTACTTTTTGGTATGCATGTCAAAAGAAAAAAAATCCTTTCCTCACTCCCAAATAGATGTAACTGTATTGTCTCATAACTGTGTTACCTCTGCCTGTGGTAAGGTGAGTTACAGTTAGTAAAATCATACTGAGTTTATCAAAGGGTTAGATCTGTCAGCAAACTGGTGCTGCCCATGTGCTATTTCAGACTGCTCCCTTTTAGTACCAGCAGCACTTGTATAGGCTTGAAAACACATGCAAAAGCAGCAATGTCTTGTAACATAACCTGTAGCACTGGGATCAGTGGCAGAAGCATGCACTTGAATGGTTCAGGTGCTGCGGCTGAGGGAATACTTCCGCGCTGTTTTTGTAAAGGGATTTACTTTATCCTTTACCTAGGTGTTGTGAAAAACTGGACTTGAGTTGTGGTTTTTATTTTTTTAATTAATGGAAATAATGAAATGCAGGAAAATGTAATTTTATTTTTCTAGCATGTGTATATCCTTGGGAATTTTCAAGTGAAAATTATAGGTATTTGCTTTTGCTATAGTTCCCAGTCATTCATTCTGTTACTTTGTGTTCTCCATCTCTAGATACCTGCTCGAACAAGACTTCCCAGGCATGCGGATTGGTCCAGAGCCTACCACAGATTCTTTTATTGCTGTCATGTATGGAGATTCAGAAGGAAATATTCCTGGAAATGCCCTAGTTGTTGATCCTAAGAAGCCGTTCCGCAAACTCAGCCGCTTCGGAAATGCTTTCCTGAACAGGTGAGATCTGTTTGCTTGCTGTCTTTTGATTTTTATGTTTAAATTTCTACTTGATACCATCTTCAAGCATCTTTTTTGGTTTTTTTACGGCAGTTTTTTCTGCCGTATTTGTTTTGAATAGCATGGAATAAATATTCAAATACAAGCAGGAGCGGTGGCAGTTCAGGTAAATTACAAAAAAAAAATAGTAGTACTACGTAGGGTAGTACTAGCATAAAGCTGTGTACACCTGGTAAAACTTAAAAAAAAAAATGTAAGAAAGTAAGGAGTGTTTATATATATTCAGTTATCAGAACAGAAAATCATTGTTAAAACCAATTCACAGAAAACTGCTGAAACGCTTGACCAGATAACTTTTTTGTAAGGCTAGTTAGCTAGCTGAACTCAAGATCAGTTGGGCACAAATTTCCCTGCTCAGTAAAATGGTAGATTAGTACTATTATTAAAAACTACCATCCAAAAAAGGGAAAGATCTTTTCCTTTTGATGCTGTCTTGTTCCTTTATGCTGGTCTCGCCTGAGGTTTTGGTATAGCTCTTTAAAGTTGTGAATTGCTGGGTATGAAAAAAGGCCAGCAAGAATGGAGACTATTTGAATATGCCTCCTGGATAAAGTACATATTCAAGCTGTTAAGTATTTAATTTTAACTAGCCGGTCTTCGAGCAGTCCCACAGACCAGGATGATAGCGTTAGCTTCTTGATGGCTGCTGGGTATTTCCAAAAATACCCAGAGTTGTTCAGGGGACTGTGAATATTGCCATGGGTGACTTAAGTAGCAGGCTAAGTATTTCCAGTTAAAAGTTATTAATAACTTTGTTCGCATTGTGTGAGCAATCGCCTTGTTTTCTTCCTGTATTTGATGGGGGCTTGACATGGAGGCCTGGTTTTGCAAGCCAATTAATCTAAATAGGTTCTCTTTTAACAATAAACTTTCCTGTTTGGCTGATAAACACTGGCATATGTGTTAAAAGTTCGTCATGTACAGTCTTATCTCTCACTGTGCTTATTCACAGAAGAAAGTTTATAGCTGCTTATAGTTGGCTTGGCTATCACTTTGCTGAGAGATAAGAGTACATGCTGTGGGAAGCTGCAGTCAAGTCCCATTTTAAATACAAATTTTGTGGTCCAAGACCCCTTTCTGTGAGATTATTGGCTGAGTCTTGTCCTCCAGATCAATATTCATTTTCTGCTTCCTCACCGTTGTGCTTTCTATGAAAAGTTAATATAATGATACTGTAAATAGTGTTTTGCACAATATTCAGATCTTGACACAGAACATGTAATGATACTAAATGTTTGTTTGGATGAATGGGTTACGTAATTTTTTTGGCTAAATCATCTGTCTAGCTAGTTGTGTCAGATCCTGAATCTTAGGCAAGCAAGATTATTTGCTAGCTGAAAAGATGGACATTCAAAGTAACCGACTAAATTATTCCAGTTCTTCTGGTGACCGTGGTATTGTTATATTGCAGTGCTGTAACCATTCACATTTGCTCCTTGGTTTTGCTTTTTGGTGTTTTGTTACTACTTTTACAAGGCTATGGATGCTTAGACGATGAAGTCAAGTGCTCTTTTCATCGAAATGTAACATGAAAGGAAACAGTGACTGAGATAATGGAGAAACTAAAAACAAGCAAGAACACAGTAGCACCATCAAGGCTTGTACTTACTAATTAGCCACGTTAATTTATTGATGTTACCTTGCCTCTTTTTTCCATGACCCCTTCTTATCTCCTCATGTATCTCATTGCTTGTGATAGATGTATCTAAGGCTTCCAAGTGTAGAAACTTGTCTCTTATTTCTCCTGTGTACTTCTAAGGAAAGTTTGGGGGGAAGGAGATGGGGACAGGACCTAGTGTGCCCTTGGGTGCTGGTTGAAGTAAGTGAGGAAAGAATATTGCAATATACTGGATCATGGCAATAAATTGGTGCTGCTGAGAAGAAACACATGGTCCTACTCTATTCTAATGGGTATCTGAATAGATGCATAAAGGAGTATCAATTCTTACTGGATTCTTTGAGTCATCCAAAGTTAATCTTAAAAAAAACAAAAACAAACAAACAAAACAAACAAACAACCCCCCCAAAAAACCCAACCAAAAAAACCCCACCAAACAACCAACCCATGAGTCACAAGGTGGTTGATTTCATTTTTGCAATGTAACTTATTTTTGCAAGGATAGTCTAATATTGCTAGTTTTCTTTAACAATAGTTTTATATTAATATGAAAAACATGACAGTATCAAAGGTCTAATGTGTCATAAGCAGTTAGTCATCTCATTTGCACAACTATTTTAGTAATGCTTTTTTTTTTGTGAAGGTCTGCTGTCATTTAGGTAGATAGTATATAGTATTGCTTCTTATAATGCAGCACTTAAGATCACACTTCATACTGGTCATGCAAGAAATAGTGGTTCAGAGCCAAGTCTCAATGACAAAAAGAAGTATTTGAAGTACAAGAAGCATTACACTTTTAAGTTGTCTGAAATACTGGTTTGATGTAAGATTTTTAACCCATGTGTTGTCTTTAGATTATGGATATATTCTAAAAGCTACAGCCAGTTAATTCCAAGTTTATCCTTCTATTTCATATCCTTTTCCTATATACTTTCCTCCTCCCTTTGTCACTAATGACTGCTGTGAAGACTGCAGGGTCTACATTTCTGAGGCCTGTAGTTCTCTCTTTTCTTGCACGGCCTTTTCCAGCTGTCCCAGTTCAGGCGATGCCAAAGTCAAAATACTGCTGTATTGTTCAGCTGAAATAATGGTGCCCGTCTTCCCGTAAGATAGGCCTAAAAACATCTCAGTGATATTAAACAAGCACTGGGCTTTCTAAGATTGAAATAAAGTGATAAGAAAAAAAGTATCTGAAAATTCAGTCTTCACACTTCCAAATTTATGAAAGCTACTTCACGTTGTACATACTAGTGATGTATTTTTTTGTAATGGTTGACATGATCAAATGTTTTTTTTTTTTGTTGCTTATGCACATCCACCATGCGCCCACAAAATGTATTTGCTTTAACATAATGTCTCCTTTAGGTTTTGGAAAGTTCAAAAAATGTTACTATATTCAATAGTACCTCACTGCTCTTTCAAAAGCATCTCTTAGGCTAGTAGAAAATCAGCCTTAGTGGAAGACTTTGCTTCAGATATGCAGTATTTTCTACACCTGGTGTTCTACTAAAAAAGAAAACAAACAAACAAAAAAAAAAAAACCCAAAAAGGATAGTGCTGTTTACATACTGTATGGTTTTATCAGGCCAAGATGACTGGTGGTTTTTTATCCCCTCGTGGGTTTCAGGGAGAGGTGTAGCTGATGCTGCCATTTCTGTTGTACCCAAGAAGGGATGCTGTGCGCTTTTGTTACAGACTCGTTAATACAAGGTCACCTGAAAAACAAGGTGAAGAGAGGTGTAAGGATTTTTTTTCTTCCTGATTTCCTTTGAATCATCTGGATCGTTATCTGTCCAACAATAGCTTCCAAATTTTGATATATCATACATTTTGTATCTGATACTTGACTGCCTGAACTCTTCCTAACTCAGATTATCTGTGGTCTTAAAGTTTTTGTTTGACCTTGGCACGGTTAAAATTTGCTGTCTGTGATACCCGATTTCTCCAGTGCAGATAGTAGTGTGCCTTCTAAAGCGATGGGTCAACACAGGGCAGCCATCTTACAGCCTGAGCCTGCAGCTTAACCCTGTGCTAGGCTGCCTCTGGGCAGCTTCACAGGAGGAGGGTAGCATACATCGTGTGCTTGTTAGGACAGTCTTCAGCTGCTACCCAATAAGCAGATTAAACTCTTACGCAAATCTCTTAAAGGCCGTTTATGATGAAGGGAGATGAAGTTCTTCAGCCATGAACTATCCCAGAAGCATCAGAGTAGTTCGGATTTAACACGCACGTTGTTCTGCATGACTCTGAGAGGCCTCGTGAATTATTTATTTTTCATAATACCACCATTGAATTTGTCTCCCGCTGCAGAAGCAGGAGGTTATTGTTTAGAGCATGCTGTGTGTAATTTGAACTCTTGGTTCTGGCAGTGTGAAAGCTTTTGCTTGGTTTGTGGGGGAAATACTGTTGTTTTGAGTCCTCCACAAGCCCCACCAAAAGAGGATGGTGGATTAGAGACAGGGATTGTTCAAACATTGCCAGAGCTGGTGAGAGGGTGACTTGACAGTGACTGGAATATAAACATATCAGTATGGCTTTCTGTCTGCTTCCCTTTTCTTTTGAATCTCTTTGAATTTGGGCAAAAGTTGGAGTACATGAAGAAGTGTTTTTTGTGTATACTAATTTTGGTCCTAACAAAATGTTTGTTTTATGGGGCCTTTATTGTTGCATATATGGCCCATGTTGTCAACTCTTGCAAAATCTGGAATTTTATCAGCACTTAGACATCTGGTTTTGCAAGCTTTTCCTGTGTTTCCTTTTTTTATGACAAAATCTCTGTTTACATTTTTTCTTAAGCATGTATTGTTGCCAAACATAGGGGTTCATTAGGACTTCAGGAACTTTTTTTTTTAAAATCTCACTTGAATCTTTCTAAAAGCAGATACATAAAGGGGAGCTCTCAAGGGACAATCTACATATGAGCTAGAGCTATTTTTAATGGTTTTTTTTCTCCTCCTTTCCTGCAGGTTTATGTGTTCTCAGTTACCTAACCAGGTACTGAAGAGCATCAGTATCATCGACAGCCCTGGCATTCTCTCTGGAGAGAAGCAGCGCATCAGCAGGGGTGAGTTGCAGGGCTTGAAAATAACCAAGCTCACTGACTATTTTTGCTCTCCTGGACAAGTCATCATCCTAATCTGTTGGGGGGCCTGTTTTAGTGTTACTGAGTAGTGGTGTGTCCCAAACTTCCTTACTACAAGGCCTATAAAACCCATGCTTTAAGGCTGGATGTAGGGTTTGGAATTTTTTCTCTTGAAAACTGGTGGCGTCGGGATTTCTCTCATCCTGCTGCTATGGCTGCAAATGGCTGTGGTTGCATGGTCTGTTGACTAATTAGTGCTTTGATGCTCCTGAGAAAAAAAGCCTTATTTCCATCATTTTAATTGCTTTCCACAAAGTAATAATGGATAGACTCATATATATACACTCTTGAGGTTCATGAATGAAGACGTGTTTCATAATAGCTGTAGCTCTTCAGGCTAGTCATGTTTAAAGACTGAGGGGGTTGGGCTATAAATAAGGTGCTTTTATTGTGGCACAGCTGCTAGTGTTTCTTCTTAAGGTTGCTCAGTCATGCCACAATGTAATTTTCAGTCAAAAGAGTTAAGGTAGCAGGAGGAAGAAGGAGAGAGAATATTTTTAATAAAATGAAAATTCTGCAAAGAACTGAACCCTGTTTTTAACATGCTATTTAAGAAATTACCCTGTCTTTGAGAAACTATTAAAACAAGACAGGATAATGTAAATTACGTTCTTCCTTGTTTCCTTCAGCTGCATTTAAGTGCACGGCAGAGATTTCTGTGGAGTTGTAAATGGTAGTGATCCAGTGTGTGGCTTATGCTGCTCTCTGTTTTCAGACCTTTGCTTAAGAAATGGAAACTTGTGTGTTTCATGTCTGTGGGAGGGGAAATAATCAGTTCTTTAACATGTCTATTGCACCTGGGATTTTTTGAGGAAATCTTGGAATGAGCACAATATATGGCAGCTGTGCAATCATAGTCTTGTTCTTACATTGCACTGACAGAACAAGAGACTGACTTCTTAGGACTTTAATCTAAACTGTGCTTGCTTAGTAAACCAATGTACTAGATGTTTCTGGATTCTTTGTTCAGTGACAGAATTTGGGGGTTTTGTCTTCTTTATTGCTCATACAGTCATGTAAAGCATTCATCATAGGGAGAAAGCTGTGTTTTTCTATACATGATATATTGGTGAACTAGTAGAGATGAACAGTGTTAAGTGCTCTACATCTGTCCAAGCAAAGGCTTGAATGTTGTGAAACTAGATGAATAAAACAAATATTGCACTCTTACTTCTGGGCAGAACTAACCAAGTGTATAACTGATGAGAAGATTTTTTGGGATTAAAGTTCATAAGATGTCCACAAAATGTTTAAGTCTCAGTTTACACAGAGTCTGATAAAATCAATGATGATCTTAAATCTCCTACTTCTGCTTCTCTGTTGTGGATTCCAGCTCCCTTTTTCCTCCACCAAGAAAAATTAGGTGCATCTTTCTCCCTCTCTGCTTGTTAAATGAAGGGAAAATGATGCTTGGCAGCATTCAAGTATCTGTTGCCACTTTCATAACAGTGTGGAAGTGCACATGAAATAAGCAGAATACTAGAGCATCATATTAATATGCCACTGAAAAAAGGAGCAATTGTGTGACAAAATTCAGCACCATTAGGGATTGCTCTGGAAGTCCCAGACTTCAGGTGTGAGACAGAGTTGTGTTTCACTGGCAGTTCTGTTGTTGCTTAAAGGACCATGGCTCTTCACTGCCATCTAGAATTGCTCTTGTGACTTAACAAAACATATGACTGTTGTTCCTTTAGCGTTGAGAAATCTTGATGGTATGTGCCTTATCAATTGTTTTTATGGCCTAGCTGGCCTGTCCTTTGGTTGCTATAGTAGACTTTCACCTAAGTTAACAGTGCTCAGTGATAACCTCAAACTGGTTCACAGACTTTAATTTTACTAGTTTGCATTTCATGTTTTTTTCAATGAGTTGTCTTGTATAGGTAACTTGGCATAGTTCTTTTATCACAAATGTGGTTCTCCTGTATGCTGTTTCGCTTGTGTGAAAGCGTGTGGTTGTACCATAAATAAGATTTTGGGAGTCAGCTTTAGAGTGCTGTTCTGTCTGTGCCTCGCACTTGCAGGGCAACTGCTGCCAAGGTTTAAGGTATCATATACCTAAGCCTCAGCATACATGAAGTATCTACAAGTCACTGTATGGACCTACTGCATGCAGCTATTGCATGCTCTTATGATTAGGCAATACAGCACTCACCCATGTCTGGAATATTGCATAGTCTGATATGTTTCCTATATATGATTTTTGGGCTGCTTATGTAGTTTCCATACAGGTGGTTTTGTGGAGTACAAACTTGACTTGTCCTGTGGTGCTGCACACAGCAAGGCCTGTCTGACCTGCTTCTTGAAGGAGTCGGACTGACTTCAACATATTTATGCTACAAGTCTAATTTGGCACGTTTTGAAGTTTGAGTTGCTTAGATTACTTTTTACATCACTGTGTGCAAATGTAAGCAGTATTCTACGAGATGTTTTCTGCTGTCCCTAAACGTTTCACTGTCAGGGAAGGTTCTGTCTGTACACCTTCAGACCAACAAAGGTTTTTTTCTGGCAAAACATGTGTTGTTACCCCTTAAATTCACTGGCTGCTTCTCACTGAAAAAGGTTGCAGCTAGTGTGCTTTGTTATGGGAACTGCCATTTGCTTTCACTGTGAATGTGATTACAGATTTAAATGTAGGGATGCTTTGCTGTGCTTGCCAGGAAAGCTCTAAATATACAGGGTCATTCTTCAGAATTTTTTTCTGACAATTTTGCAATTTTGTATTTCAAATTTTTATAGTTAAAGCTTTTGGTTTATTTCTAGTTCCCTATTAAACTTCAGTTTTTCTTACAAATCTTGCTGATATTTCTTAAATAAAATATAACATGAGATTTTTCAGAATTTAGTAATGGACTATGACATTTAATAACACCTCATAAGTATTCTTAGATGCTTTCTATTATGCACATTATTGGTGTCTGTTCATATCTGAGTTTTTAAATTGCCTTTCTAGAAGCTTAGCTTGTTTCTAGCATTGGTGAGCAGCAACTTTTCATATTGGTGATATTTTAATGTGTTTGATGGAAAAATAATGTTACAGGACCTCAGTGTAAAACCTTCAATCCTTGCTGTTGGTGTTTTTTTCCATAGCCTGTGACCAACTGCTTAACTATTTACCTGTGAATGGGCATAACACCTGCATAACGATAGAATTTGGCAGGTGTCACTAGGAGTAAGGTGAAGCCTTCTGAGACCAACAAAGCAATCAAATGTTAACTTGCAGTTTTAAAATGCAGGAAAACAGTAAAGGGACTATGTAAAAATACAGGATATGCACTACTTCCCATGTTTTATTTATAACTCATCCAGACCATGGATGATTGCTGATTGCTTTCTGAAGGGTCAAAAATATACACAGAGTGCAGCATTCAAAGCTGTCTCTGTTGACACACCTTTCCCGCTCCTGTTGTCGGCAGGAGGATGTGCCAGAAGCTTCCTGCCTGTCGTTTCAGGGGCTGCATAGGTGGCTGGAGGAGAATGTGCAGATGCGTGCCAGCATTGTCCCCAGTCAGACAATGCCTGTCCCTGTGCTGCTCCTGCAGCATCACTGATGACGTTCACAAAGCCCATGTCAGACAGAAATGTGTGTATGGTCTGCAAGATTTTGAAGGAACAATGAGCGTAAGGAGAGGAGCAAGGAGAAGCAACGTCTGGCAGGGTGTGGGGAGGAACTGCTTTTAGAAAGGGAGGGGAGGTTTGGCTCATGATTGAATATCATGAAGGCAAGGGTCTCAAGAAGTATGGGGAAAGAGCTTAGAGGAAAATGGAGGATATTGGTTAGCTTGCATTTTTAGAACTGGAGTTACTTAAATACAGGTAATTTTCTCAGTTCAAACTGGCTTGTGAAAATGTAGTCATGGATTAAGTAAGGTGATGTATATAGTTACAGCATTGTGTCAGGCTTTCCTTTGCAGTGAGACACTGTACATTCTCCTTAGGATTAGTCCACCAACAGGAGTTCAGTAAGAGTGTTACTAGGAGTGCTGGATTGAGACAGGCTTTCATTAACATAACTGGAAACTTCCACCCAGACAGAAAAAGTGCCTCTTTCCACGTGGGACTGAGCACCATTTGAAAGACTGGGAGGTTTAGATGCTTATCTGTGGCAAAGCATTAGAAGGACAGCAGATTGGGCACGGGGGAAAGGCTGCTCTTGTCCACATCCAAATTGTGTGTTGTAGCCTTGGTTGTGTGGTACTTAGACAGCAATGGCAGGTAGGATTACTCCAGCACTCTGCCCACCCCTGATTCATCTGGTAAGTGGGTCCTGTTCCCTGAGCTTGGAGGCTCCTTATTGCAGCATTTGTCTGAGAGGCACCTCTCTTCCGTGCCAGTAGTGCCAGCCCCAGGGGTGGAAGAACTGGACACTGCCTGTCTGTGCTCGCAGAGCATGGGTGGAACCCATCAAGCCTCCCTAATTGTTTTCTGAGTTGCAAAAGCTTTGGGAGACGGTATTAGGGCAAGTCGGAAATTATTTACCATGGTCCCACAAGGGAAAACCTACCGTTTGTTTAAATCTTTATTACTGACTGGCACAGAACATTGACCCACACTTACACTGCACAGTTGCACAGCTGTATCTTTGAGTATGGCTGGTGGCTGTCACGCATGGGACAGGCACTTTGCTAATGACACATGAGGGCTTGTGATCATTCTTCTTATCAGTTTTTCCACAGCTGATAACCACATGCAGTTTCTCTCCATCTTTTTCATCTTTCTGCATTGTTTCATTTTGTTTTCCTCTGTTGTCTCTGCTCTGTCCCTTAGCTGGGTACAGGGGTGACGTGTAACTTTCTAGTATGCACTTGCAAGTAGATGTTGTACCTGGTGAGACATAGATCCTCAGGCTGGATATAATCGTTGACGTCAGTCACTGGGAACAAACCTTTGAAGAAATAGCAACAGCAGAGCAGCAAGAGGCTGAGGAGTATCAACACCACATATTTTTGGTCAAGTTTTGCAAACTGATCAGTGTTGGCCTAGTACTGCTCAACTTTGAAAGCCCTAATCCACACACATAGTGTAGGAGACAGGATCCTAAACGCATTGTGTCTCAGTGCTGAAATATTTGACACTATATCACTTTTCTCTAGTTCAGATATACTCTAATGTGTAACCATTGAATCTGTGTATAAAAAAGGTTCACTTCTAATGACAAATTTTCATTAAAATGAATAGATTTTTTCAGATTTTTTATGAGGTATTTTTCTTACTCATTTTCAACAGGCAGACTTTTCTTTCTGAAAGCAAATGCTTTGTTGATATTTAATTCATGTTTAAAATAAATTTCTTGCTCGTTAGCGTACACTTGTTTTTACAGTTCAAAATCCATCAAATGTGTGGTGGGAATTTATGTATTTATTTAACCAGCCTTATAAGTCACGTTCTTACATTTGTGGAAAACTTAATAGAATTTAGCTTGTTTCATTTTACAGTTTTATGTATTTTATTTCAAGCATATTTCCTTCTACATAAGTGAAATCAGAACAGGTTATTGAGTAGCTCAGATTTGTGCACTGTTGCAACTGTGTCATGGCATGCAAGTGACATACAAGATCTCATTTCTGTCTTTCTTTCCTGCTAAATTTTTATAAAATATTCATACTGGTTTTGATTAGATTGTTAGTGTAAAATGAAGAGAGTTCTCTTCCACCTGCATTTTGTGCAGCTTTCTTCCTTGCCCCCACCTTTCATCTCGTGTTCTGCCCTTCAGGAACTGGTCACAGGAAAGAACGTACCAGAGCAGCAGTATCTGGAAAGGGGCCGGATTTTGCATTCCTTACAAAGTAATCCTTTTACTGGGAAAGATTGTGTTGGCTTTCTTTTTTTTTTTTTGTATAGCCAGTCAATGAGTGTGACCTGCATCCTTTTGGATCCTAATAACACCTTTTTAACACAGCCCTCTCCTTTTGGTTTGATGTGTCTGTGCTGGGTTTTTAGTGAAGTTTTATGATCTCTTTTTTGGGAGGGTGGGGGAAGACAGGTAACTGAGCACATTTTCTTACTATTAACTAGAATTTCTGCATTTCATTTCATATGCTATTTGTAATTTTTAAACAAAAGATTCAAGACTGAGTTCTTTCCTGTGTTGCTAAACATGCACAAGTGTGCTCCGTGACAAATCATCTATTACTTTCATGTGTGTCTGCTTTTCTTGATGTTGGTGCTAGTCAGGTTCTACTGGAAAGCAAAAAAAAAAAAAAAAAAAAAGCTGAAAGCTGATTGGGTTCTCTGTTAAAAACCAACAGCTTGAAGGTATAATGAATAATGACTTGTCTGAACCAGCGTTGTTATAAGAAAAGCTAAGCAACTTTACCATGTCCCCATACCCTTTTAAAGGATGCTAGGGAGAATGAAGAGTGGTGAAGAGTGTTTTGCTTGTATGTGGACCAGGTGTATGAAGTGTTTGGATAATTGGCTCATGTATGAGTAGTCTAAGTGGGTTTTCTTTGCTGGGGGATTGGAGGTTTAAAGGCTTATCTTGCACAGCTGAGAAATGACCAAAGATGCCCTGGAGGGCTTATTGGAGGTAACTGAGCTTTCTTTGCTGTTGGCATTTAAACATATGCCACTGGGAACAAAACTGTTGATTCTGTTTAGGTTACTTTACACCAGTCCTTGCATTTTGACTGCTTCCTTTTTAGGCTCTGATTTGTTTCTGAGAGAAAGAGGAGGGGTGGGATGTTGGCTCCCAGCTCATACCTTGCTGTTCCTTACTCAAACAAGATGAGTCACATCCATGCCAAGCCCAATGCCACATCACTAGTGGTGACTCTCTGCAGATTAAATGTGTCATTTCTGAATAAGAGTTCCTGAATACTGTTTGTTGTGTGGATTACGTACCAGCTGCACTTATAAAAGCATTCAGACAGGTGCTACGAATAGGCTTTCCTTTAGAACATCAAAAAGGTTTTTTTTTCAGATGGTCAGAAAGGTCACTACTCATGTTCTGAAACATGTCACATCCCCAAAGCCATCAGCAATGCAGGCACATTACTTGTAAATTGGATCTCTGAGTCTGCTGTGGCAGAAATAACAGCAAGGGTTGCAATGCAAGGAGAAGTGAGTTTAGAAATGGTTTTAAAATCCAAATATTTCTTGTTGCTGACTTATGCTGGAGTGCTGCATCTGCACTTGTTTTCCCTGTTAGTACAGATAGGCAGAGCTACCAAAGTGGCCAATGTTAACAGTGATGAAGAGAGCTTGTGATAAGAGGCTCACAGACCTGCTTAGCTTGGGCACTCTGCTGGAGCCAGAACTCCTGGGAAGAGGCAAACGTGGGTGTGAGATGGTAACTCACAGCAGCACAGAAGATAGTGACGTAAGAGATGGATGCAAGATTGAGAGAAAGGCAGTGATAAAAACAAAAGGCAGTAATAGTGAGACCGGTCTACGGGAATGTAGGGCACATTTGTCCTGACCTTGTTGTCCACAGGCACTCTCCTCCAGGTGGTCCGCCTCTTCTTTTCCCCCAGGTAGATGCTATGATCTCTATCCCCAGGCTTACCTTCTCTGAGATTTGCTTTTCTGAATGGTAGTACTGTAATAGTGTATTCTTCCTTCAGGCTACGACTTCTGCCAAGTCCTCCAGTGGTTTGCTGAGAGGGTCGACCGCATCATCCTCCTTTTTGATGCCCATAAACTCGATATATCTGATGAGTTTTCAGAGGCTATTAAGTCATTCCGGGGCCAGGATGACAAGATTCGAGTGGTGCTTAATAAAGCTGACCAAGTGGACACACAGCAGCTGATGAGGGTCTACGGTGCACTCATGTGGTCCCTGGGAAAGGTAATCAACACTCCAGAGGTCCTGCGGGTCTACATTGGCTCCTTCTGGTCCCATCCTCTCCAAAACACAGAGAATCGAAGACTCTTTGAAGCTGAGGCACAGGATCTTTTCAAGGATATCCAGAGTCTCCCACAGAAGGCTGCTGTGCGGAAACTCAACGATCTCATTAAGAGGGCAAGACTTGCAAAGGTAAGAAAAGATAAAAAAACCTAAATTAATTGAATGAGCAGTCTGTTCTGTCTCTTTCAGTGTGTCCTTTTTCACCCTTCCCAATCTTTCTCTACCCATAAACTGTGTTATTCAGTAAATTGTTCGAATTATCAGTTTTTCAAGGAAGAGGTAGCCACTCAGGATATAGAAGCAAGTAGGAGGAAATTGACACTCGTACTGGCATGCCTCTCTAACTTTAGAGAAGTGATTTGATGCTTTTTAGGCTATTAAAGCTATTGTTTGCTCGGTAGGGGAGTGATTTTTTTTTTTTTTTTTTTTTTTTTTTTACACTGTGCAATGAGGTAATCTTAGTGTTACTTTTTGGAGTTAAACCACATTTTTTAACAATAGCTGGTATGTTGAGAACACTTAAAAAAAGAGGGGGGAAAAAAAAAGGAGCAAAAAACCACAACCAAAACTATTCATGTGCAACTTTGCATATGCTTTTTTGCATATTAATGCCTTAATGCATACCATCACATCAGCTTCTGTGGAAAAACACTTTGACTAAATGCACTTACATTACACTCCGGAATACAAGACTGATTAAAAGCCTCACTCTTGCTGAAGCACAGATACTGATGAATTGGAGAGGTGCTTGTGCATTAGATTGAAACTCTTGAGACTCTCAGATTATATCTTCTTCGTTCCCAGTCATAGAGACACTTGGGTGATACAGACTTTGTGTCATCATATCCAGAAAAACCTATCTCTCATTATCCAGGAACATGAGTTATGTGCCCTACTGTAAGTAGCCCCTGTCACCATTCCCCTTGTTTTCAGCTCTGGAAGGGTACATGCATTGTGTGCAACTTACAGTCACTAACTAGTGTGCATGGGCGGGTTGCGTGTGACAATGCTGTGACTGTCTACAGCTGACTGTTGAAAACCTGTTTAATTTTTTTGATAGGTCTCTAGTTGTCTTTGATGAATGAGTGGATGTCATGTTAAAGCTCTGTGAGTTGTCACCAAGTTTCAATTACCTGTTTGTAAAACCTTCTGGTTGTATTTTACACTAATCTTCAGACTCCTTGCTTAACAATGATAGCTTCATCTGTCCTTTCTTCTCACAGCCTGACTAGACTAAGGTTTGGTTACAGTCTGAAATATTTCTTTGCCTGTTTCTCTGATTCTGTGGTGAGTTTCTTTTATTGTAGCCCTGCAGCTGCTGTTAGAATAATAATTAAAAGCACTGCCATTTTCTTGTTTTGAAAAGCTCAAGAGCAAAACGAAAATTGGTGATTCAAGAATTATGCTTTGTCATTTGGAAAACTGGAAAAGAAGGAAAACTAACCTCAGAAATACTTGGGGAGAAAGCTGGTGGTACCAGACAGAAATTTTAGTTTCCTATGCAGTTACGAAACAGAATATGAGTTGAGTTAATGCAGTTGTCTTAGAACACATTTTCATGTGGACTTCTAAGCAAAAATGAACAGGACTCGCACTTACATTGATATAAGAATAGTCATTTAGGTATGTATACCACTTCCTATGTTGGCTTATTTCATTCACTGAATATAGTGATACACTTCAAGGTTTTTTTTGTGGCCTGAGCTTTAGGACACCCTGTAGCAGTTGCTTCTTTGAAAATTCCATTTAAAATCACATTCCTGATGATGTTGTGTTACAAGTTGCTATGATGTCAATCTGTTTTGTGGATGTTGTTGGCAGCTTTTTGCTTTCATTTGTTACAATCATTTTGGAAGTGGAAAAGCGTCAGATGGATCGTCTTTAGGTGTTTCTATGTAATGAAAAATAAAAATGGATAGAGATGAATACAAAATGCAGTGCTCATAGTTATCATAATTAGATAGCTATGGAAGGGGAATAAACTGTTTATCAGCAGGAAAGCAGCAATGTAGTCTTTCTATCTTCCAAACTGAACTTAAAGTACTGACACTCAAAAATCTTTTTTTTTACAGCACTGCATGGTATTTTTTTGTCCTATTGCTATGCCACTCTGTTCTTAATCTCTTCTAAAGCATGTACAGTAACCAAAACCAAAAGCAAACTGTTAACTTGCTTCAAATTTGGGCATTAGGATTTTTTTTTTTTTTCTCCTCTTTAAGTCCTGTGACTCGCTATCCCATTTTGAAGATGGGAACTGTTCTTATCTACAAGAAACACATGTGTGTACTGGCAGACCTTAGACCACTTAGCGTATACATGTGAAATTGTTAGTGCTTGTGAACTATAAGCATATGTTTCTGGTTTTGCTAGAATTATTATTTTAAATGTAAGATCCATAAAATTACTTACAATTATTTATAAACCCTCTTAGAAATATCCTTGTTGAATCAGTTCTGTTATTCTGGAGAAATACTCATATTCTACCCTGTTAGACAATGTCATGGTTTTATGCAGAAGCCCTGCTTCTTTATGCTGTTTATTTTTATTTTTCTTCTCTGTAGAAATTTAAATGTATCTGCAATTAAAATGCACGCACTCTTTTTAGATATGAGGAAGTGATGTTGTGTGAAAGTTGTGATCTTAAGATGTGCAAATAAAAACTAGTTCCACCATTTTTTCTTTAAAAACAATGAGATTTTTTTTGCCAGTTTCCAGTAAGCCTCCTAAATAAGTAAGGAAAGGAATGGGAGAGCACTTCCCCTGTACAGATAGTATTTTGTACAAACCTTACACAATAAGGCACATTCTGTCATGTTTTGGTAGTAGTAAGTATAATACTTACACCACATCATCACTTTTCTTCTACTGATGCTTTTTTGTGGTAGTCTGTCTTTCCCCAGTCTTCAAAATTTCGGCTTCTTACTGGTTAATGGCTTGATAGACGTTTTTAATGTTTGGTTGTTTTTTTTCTGTGTGTGTGAAAATTGTAAGTAACTTCTGTTTTGGGAACACCTACATCCTTTTTTAATAAAGAAGGACCTGAGTTCTTTAAAGATTTATCCTGTTGTGGAGGTCATTTGACTTCAGTGGTCCTGGGTGGGTCAGAGCTTAAGAGAGCACTTTGATTATATCGAGTTGTGATAGATGTGCATTGCTTCTAAAAGAAGGCTGCCCTTGCGCTTCCCTCTCATGTGCAGAATGAGTATCAGTGGTGTTGTGGTTTAACCCCGATCGGCAACTAAGCACCACACAGCCTCTCGCTCACCCTCCCCCGGCCCTGGCAGGATGGGGGAGAGAACTGAAAAAACTAAAACCTGTGGGTTGAGATAAAGGCAGTTTAATAGGACAGCAGAGAAAGAGAAAATAATAATAATAATAATAATAATGATAAAAGAATATACAAAACAAGTGATGCACAATGCAATTGCTCACCACCCGCCGACCGATGCCCAGCCCGTCCCCAAGCAGCTATCACTGCCCACCCCGTCCAACTCCCCCAGTTTATATACTGAGCCTGACGCCATATGGTATGGAATAGCCCTGTGGCCAGTTTGGGTCAGCTGTCCTGGCTGCATTCCCTCCCAGCTTCTTACGCACCTGGCAGAGCATGGGAAGCTGAAAAGTCCCTGACTAGACTAAACTCTACTGAGCAACAACTAAAACATCAGCGTGTTATCAGCATTGTTCTCATACTAAGTTCAAAACACAGCACTATAGCAGCTACTATGAAGAAAATGAACTAAGCTGAAACCAGGACAAGTGTCCACACAATGAACTGGATAAGTGAACTCACCTCAGTTAAGAAGTGCAACCACCGTTTCTGTCCTGGACCAGATCAGTCATCGTATGACCAAGCAGATCCTTTTGGTGGTGAAAGGTGGTGGGAGGGTGGTAAAGGGGAAAAGATGAATGGTTCAGGGTAAGGATGGAAGGAGGGTGCACGGGCAGAATGGATGTTTTGATGGCAGTGCTGGATTATCTTGATCATGGCAGATGGGAGACTCTTAAGAGCTCTGCAAGTATCAGTGTGGTTTAGGACGTGTCATCCTAAATTAATGCCTTTCCTTATATGCTGGAAAGGCTCTACTTTTCTCCCTAAAGCTTTGAAAGGCAGTCATGGCATGCTGTTCTTATCGTATACTGACTGCTCTGTCATCCTTTGGTAGCTGCATAAATATAGATTATAGGTACTCACTTTTCTGGGATTAAACAGGTGGGAATGGAGTGTCACTTCAATTAGATAGCCCTGCCACTTAGCATACCTCGATTACTTGAGGCATTATCCCATTGCTTCCGACAATAATTGGCAAGGCAAATGGAGTTACAAATCTCTACTGCTGAGACAGATGGACCAGCATCAGACCAGTGGGCTGGTGCTCTATGTGTGATCCATGCTTGTAGTGTCAGGATGTGATTTTGGGGCCTTGCTTTTTCTGTCACAGTTTGGTACTGGTAGAATGCTGTACCATGCTTCTACTTCTGCGAGCATCTGTATTTCTTTTAAATGTGTTTGCTTGCTCTCTGCCCTGCAAAGGAATGCTGAAAGCAGCAAAAGCTAGTTCATAACTGTTCATGTAAACATGAAGTTCCAGAAACAATCGTTGATAATATCTTATCCTTGAGCTGACTTAGGGAAACATATTATTTCTGTTTCTTTTTATGACCTGGGTGAAGAACACTAACGGGAAGTGTAGATAAACGGTATTCTTGATTTCAGTTTTGCTTCTTCTTAGGTTCATGCTTATATCATCAGCTATCTGAAAAAAGAAATGCCCTCTGTATTTGGAAAAGAGAACAAGAAGAAGGAACTGATCAGCAGATTACCAGAGATCTACATCCAGCTGCAAAGGGAATACCATATCTCAGCAGGGGACTTCCCTGAAGTCAAGAAGATGCAGGTAAGATGATAGATTACCGTTTCACTGAAATAATACTAACTTTCCAACAGGATTGCCAAACTGGAAAAGGTAGGACAGAGTATCTCGGTGCTATAGTTTAGGGTCTTCAGCAATAGAGCAGCTTAAGTGAGTCAGTTGTGTGTCTATTATGGGGTTAGCATGGCTTGGAAGCAGTGCAGAACAAAGAACTGGTAACTTGCTTAATGTGCATCCACTGATCCAGGACTATAGAAACTGCCATAAGGAATCAGNTTTTTTTTTTTTTTCTCCTCTTTAAGTCCTGTGACTCGCTATCCCATTTTGAAGATGGGAACTGTTCTTATCTACAAGAAACACATGTGTGTACTGGCAGACCTTAGACCACTTAGCGTATACATGTGAAATTGTTAGTGCTTGTGAACTATAAGCATATGTTTCTGGTTTTGCTAGAATTATTATTTTAAATGTAAGATCCATAAAATTACTTACAATTATTTATAAACCCTCTTAGAAATATCCTTGTTGAATCAGTTCTGTTATTCTGGAGAAATACTCATATTCTACCCTGTTAGACAATGTCATGGTTTTATGCAGAAGCCCTGCTTCTTTATGCTGTTTATTTTTATTTTTCTTCTCTGTAGAAATTTAAATGTATCTGCAATTAAAATGCACGCACTCTTTTTAGATATGAGGAAGTGATGTTGTGTGAAAGTTGTGATCTTAAGATGTGCAAATAAAAACTAGTTCCACCATTTTTTCTTTAAAAACAATGAGATTTTTTTTGCCAGTTTCCAGTAAGCCTCCTAAATAAGTAAGGAAAGGAATGGGAGAGCACTTCCCCTGTACAGATAGTATTTTGTACAAACCTTACACAATAAGGCACATTCTGTCATGTTTTGGTAGTAGTAAGTATAATACTTACACCACATCATCACTTTTCTTCTACTGATGCTTTTTTGTGGTAGTCTGTCTTTCCCCAGTCTTCAAAATTTCGGCTTCTTACTGGTTAATGGCTTGATAGACGTTTTTAATGTTTGGTTGTTTTTTTTCTGTGTGTGTGAAAATTGTAAGTAACTTCTGTTTTGGGAACACCTACATCCTTTTTTAATAAAGAAGGACCTGAGTTCTTTAAAGATTTATCCTGTTGTGGAGGTCATTTGACTTCAGTGGTCCTGGGTGGGTCAGAGCTTAAGAGAGCACTTTGATTATATCGAGTTGTGATAGATGTGCATTGCTTCTAAAAGAAGGCTGCCCTTGCGCTTCCCTCTCATGTGCAGAATGAGTATCAGTGGTGTTGTGGTTTAACCCCG